>REGL01000157.1:122212-136571 GCA_004194395.1 Aurelia aurita complex sp. Pacific
TTTACCATGAACTTTTATTTGAATTGGAAGTTTTGGCTGGCTAAGAAAACTTAATAGTCTATGTGTGTTGTTTGGCATTGTTTTTAAGGGGGGCCTCGGGGGGATTTTATCACGATTTTATGTTAATGTTATTTTGTCCTATAAATACTTGGCTGTCCTGTGGTTGTAAACAACTGATGAAGATTTTATAATCGAAACGTATTGCTTTTAACAGTTTTGTTTTTCATAATAATAATTATAATAATAATAATAATATATGAACTAAACCACCATAAGAATAACAATAATGATAATGATAATAATAGTAATAATAACAATAATGATAATAATAATAATAATTATAATAATAATAATAATAATATATGAACTAAACCACGATCTTATTATAACAGAAAATAAAAGTATAAAAACAACACTGTTAAAATTTCGTACGTTTAGATTTAAAAATCTTCTTCCGCTAAACTTTACAGAGCAACCGAGCATTTTATATCCTACGGTAAACAACCTAGATTACACTTCAAAGCCAAAAACTTTAAAATCCATCCTAAGTAAGCGTGACTACCATTGAAATAAGACCCAAATGGGGATATAAATGATGCTAAAGTTTGAACTTTTTTGGAGTAAACAAAATTTTCCTCGTTCGCTGATTCATAGCATAATCACTAAACGATCCAGGTTTCCTTGTCGCTAAAGGCAAGCATGATATTGGGAGATGCATTCTGAGCTAAAATAAAGGGCGTAGCCCCAAAAATTTTCCTGGGGAACCCCTCGTTTCAATACCTCCACTTAATTACCCTGGCCACACCGCTGCTTGCTATACGTTCAGTCGGTCCGAAAAAATTGTCCAGAGCATGTTGACACCCCCCCAAACAAAATTTGAATGTGCGCCCCTGCTTGGAATGGTAAAAAAGGGAACCCAAAACCATCTCAATTCAATCCCTGGAGAGGTAAACTAACAAGAAATACAAAAATAGTCCTTACAAGTACATCACACCTTCTTCGCAATGCACTGTCAATATAAAGGAAGATTCTGAACAGTATCAGTGTACACGAGTATTGAACTGCATATTAATGTTAGCTTGCAAGTAACAAACCTTCTTGCTGCCACAGGTATCGGGAGGATTCCCGGCAGCTTGACTGTAAATAGCCGAAATCAAAGGACAATCTCAATTCATAATAATAATAATAATAATAATAATAATAATAATAATAATAATAATAATAATAATAATAATAATAATAATAATAATAATAATAAAAACTTAACTACAATCAAAGTAAAACAGAAATAAATTAATAAAAACACAACTGTTTCAGGGCAAACGTTTCGATATAAAATCTTCGTCAGTGTATTTACAATCCTAGATAGCCAAATATTTATATGCTAAACCTAAAATTTACATAAAAATAGTTTGTTTTTCTATACCCTAGACAAATAAAAGAAAAGAAATGATTATTATTTTAAAATACTATCAACATAAATGAATTGTTTTATCTTACATAAAGACAAAGCCGCACAAAAGCAAGGATTTTATTTCTCGCTACAAAACCCCCCAGTGGCCTTCCTCGAAGGAGTTTTTCCCCTTTTTTGAATTTGAACTAAAAAAAAACACTCTGTAAATCTTACTGACAATAATACCGGGTGATTATAATAATACTGGGTGCGCCAAAATAAACTATGCAATTTTGGCAGGCCATGATAAATCGTACACCCGACCGATTTTGAAAATTTATGATTTAATCTTTTGCAGAAAGCCTGAATTAGGTTCTAGAATTGTTTCCTTTTTTTGTTTTAAGTTTTCAGAGCTATAAGCGAGTTTCTTAACATTTTCGTTTTCGAAAACATTGAAAACGATAAAAAAACATCGATCAAGTTTTCTAAAGGATCATCATGAATGGACAAAGAGAAAACTTTTTTGTAGTGATTTGCGATTTAGAAATCGATTAATTGTAATCTGCTGCACGAGAGTTGGTTCTATCTTAGGAAAAAAGTAACATTATTTTTAATGATATAAGAAATTTCTTTCCTTTTGTACATTCATTAAATTTATGCTTGGTGCAGGTTGCATTCCTGTGTCAATGGGTTAAAATGACAAACAGGGAAGTATCATGAGGTCAGCAAGTCTTGTTGAATTTGTGACGGCTTGGGCATCACTTTTTATTGCAACCACTACAGAATTTCACAACATACCAATCGTTGAAGTAACGTTTGTGCAGAAGTTTACACTTGATATTGCAAATCATCCCGAAAACGTTTTCTCTTTGTTCATTTATGTCGGTTCTTTAGAAAACTAGATCGACGTTTTTTAATCGTTTTCAGTGTTTTTGAAAACGAAAATTTAAGAAACTTGCTTCAAGCTCTAAAAGCTGATAACAAAAAATCTCCAAAAAATCCTAGAATCGAATTCAGGCTTTCTGCTAAAGATTAAGTCTTAAATCTTCAAAATGGGTCAAGTCTTCAATTTATCGTGGCCTGCCAAAAATGCATTGTTTATTTTGGCGCATCCGGTAGTTGTCAGTGTCTCTATCTTGTTTGTTTTAGGACTGACCATAGACCAAGTTGACTGCTTGTGGTCTTGCCTCATTACCAGAATACCAGACAGGTTTCACTACCTCCTTCTAAGTTGGCTTTTGAAACAAACTAACAACAAGGAATTGCATGCTCTTGGTCTTGACAACTATAAACATATCTTTATGAACAAGGTGAGCATGCTTGTCATTTGATAGAGTGTTTTTCTTATACATGTATGAAAATGATATTGTCGGCTGTCCCAAGGTTATGTTATGCAGAGAGAAATTGGCCAATGGAAAAACTCATGTAGAGAGACACAGCGTTGTTCATGAAACCAAAATATTGTACAGATGTTTTCTTCAACTTATGATGCTTTTACTAATTGTCGCTTTTCCTTCAAATGAATGCGCTCCTTGAAAAACTGCGTAACTTGTCCTTCACCATGAGCATTGGCGGATCTAAAGGCCGCACACAATTCTTTCGATGCTATTTGTTTTCATCTTATATCAATTTGATTTTTACCTAGCGATATATATTTACATATATGCCGGGTTTGGTGAATCAAAATTTTTTTTACATGTTTGACGGTCTGTGGAATAAAAGGTATGTGGCCGATATTCAAACTCTAAGATGTTAATCTACAGACAAAGGTTACCTTAGATTACAGAATTTTGTTTTGTAAAATCACTCATTTTCAAGACTTGAAAATTAGAAAAATGCCTTTAAGGGGTTTGTTTGGGAATCGAGAGTTCCACCTTCCATGCTGGTCTATGATTTATATCTTATGGTCTGTGATTTTAAACGTGGAATCAAAATTCTATTTCTGAACTGACTATTGAATTGCATTTAAATTTCAATACGAAGTAAATCATGGGAAGGAATAGAATGTGGAATTTATTGATTCCCATACATACCCCTTAGAGGCTTTTTCCAATTTTTGGGTCGTAAAGATGAGTAATTTTTTCCAAACAAAATTTTCTTATCTAATTTAACCTTTGATTGACAGATTAAAATTTTAGTTTTAAATATCAGCCACATACTTTTTATTCCATAGTTCGTCAAACGTGCTAACTTTCTTTTGACCCACCCGGTACAACTAATCTAAATCGAGCATACAAATAAATAAATTAATGTTTATCAATGTTTATCAATGTTTTAACGCAGGTCAATATTCGTCGACCGGAAAATGAATACAATTTCGGCTCCAAATGAGATATTTGTCCACGCACGCTACGAACTGCAGAGGGGCATCCCTTCTACCAATTTTTCAAAAAAAATTCCATGTAATTATTGTAACTTAGTAGCCATTTCAATTTTCGTGAGGGTGCTCAAGAATTCCCTTCCAACGACCGATTTGATATCATGGGGTTAGAAAGTGGCGATTTGATTGGCTGAGCACCGCGAAATTGGATGATTTCAGCGTGCTTCAGCAACCAGTAAGAATTTGAGCTATATGCTCTGGTGAGTTACTAACTTATTTCTTTCCTTTCAGGTTTTAAGATAAATTCGGTTTCCTCTTACAGGATTGAACAGTTTTTTCTCTTGTTACTGGTTTGTTTTGGTTGTTGTTTCTTTTGCAGGAGTTAACAGTCTTCCTTTTACTGATTTCGGTGTTTTTGTTGCGTTTATGGGTTTAATATGATGCACAGTGATCCAGAGCAGTCCAGAAATACTAAAAAACAAATTTTGAAAAATGACTTTGGCTCTATTTTTACTCCAAAGATAACACATGGATTAGTCTAACACAAAAAACCTCATTCTAATAGGAGTCATAGTCGTAGAGCTAAAAATTCACAAAGTTAACGTAAACAAATGAAATGCAACATTTAGTCAATTTCAGGATGAAATCCACTATTGCCTGCAATAAAGTAAATTTTCAAATGTCTGTAGAATCATTTTGCCATATCGGATCTTTACAAACTTTTTTTTACTTGAATGAGAAACACTTTGACCATATTGTGACCTAAAAGATAAATTTTCGCGATTTTCGTTCCTTTCAATTTTTGCGAATGTCGAGATGTACTTTTTGTGAATGCTTAGGCCTGAAAATTGCTAATATTTTGAAATTTGAGTTAAAAACATGAAATACATGTCAAAACATGTCTTCACAACATACTTTGTCGTTAAATTTGAAGCATTGGCTGCACTTTTACCAAAGGTTTCGTACATATTCGTACCCAAAAAATTTTCATGCAATTTTCTTCTTTTCTGGTATTTTCGGGGAAATTGGCAAATTTCTGCAACAATTGCCATATGATATGAAATGTGTTTCTGAAGTTGTGATATACGTAAAACCGTGGATGAACCAAATGAAGATATACTTGCAGACAATCTAAATGCCCTTTTATGCTACTTTTATAAGCATATTGTACTCATTTTGTTCGTGAGCAGCGCTCTAAAATCCAAAATTATGAATGGAGATATGGAAACTAACAAGAAAAGAACAGATATATTTTTGAACGTATACTGTAACCGTTTCAGTCAGCAAATATACATGGAGTTTATGACCATTTAATTCTTGGTTAAAGTATCGAGAATTTACGTTTTAAAACTTTCTGATGTCCTTTGACTATATCTCTACAATAGTACCCCTTAACTGTTTGTATACAGTTTAGGCCTCATTAAATTTTGGGCCGTTTCTTTGTCCAATTATATATCGTTTCATGTAAATCAAATTTTTGTCCTTTCATCCCGCAAATCGTGTTCGTAAGTTACCGGGGAGTTAGAAAGCACGCAGTAAATAAGGCAGCGCTGAATAAAGCAAACCTAATGGAAATATTTTATTTCAACAAATTCTTTCGAAAAAAACATGGTGCAGCTAAAGCTACTCGAAAATTTTTATTCTTGAGAAGTTTCAACCAACAACTGCTTGGCTTTGGTCCGAAATAATTTAATAATTAATAGACGTTACTATAAAAGCTTCTTTGCTGATTGCAGAATCCGAACACAAAAAGAGAAGTCACTTCATATTGACCTATTTTTATATTTCTCTCCTTATGAATTCCCTAGAGACATATTTTGCAAAACTTACAAATCAAATGAGACCATACAAATTGAGCTTTCAGAGCATCATTATTTAATTTATTTCCGTTCAGAGCTTTTGTTCCGGAGAGTGTCAGTCTTGAAGTAACCCTTTGTTTTGATGCACCCTATGTATCACCATTGCATGTTACGATTTTAAAACACTGCCTCGCGAACAAAATGAGTAAAATAGGCTGATAAAAGTAGCATAAAAGGGCATTTAGATTGTCTGCAAGTATATCTTCATTTGGTTCATCCACGGTTTTATGTATATCACAACTTCAGAAACACATTTCATATCATATGGCAATTGTTGCAGAAATTTGCCAATTTCCCCGAAAATACCAGAAAAGAAGAAAATTGCATGAAGAATTTTTGGGTACGAATATGTACGAAACCTTTGGTAAAAGTGCAGCCAATGCTTCAAATTTAACGACAAAGTATGTTGTGAAGACATGTTTTGACATGTATTTCATGTTTTTAACTCAAATTTCAAAATATTAACAATTTTCAGGCCTAAGCATTCACAAAAAGTACATCTCGGCATTCGCAAAAATTGAAAGGAACGAAAATCGCGAAAATTTATCTTTTAAGTCACAATATAGTCAAAGTGTTTCTCATTCAAGTAAAAAAAAGTTTGTAAAGATCCGATATGGCAAAGTGATTCTACAGACATTTGAAAATTTACTTTATTGCAGGCAATAGTGGATTTCATCCTGAAATTGACTAAATGTTGCATTTCATTTGTTTACGTTAACTTTGTGAATTTTTAGCTCTACGACTATAACTCCGATTAGAATGAGGTTTTTTGTGTTAGACTAATCCATGTGTTATCTTTGGAGTAAAAATAGAGCAAAAATCATTTTTCAAAATTTGTTTTTTGGTATTTCTGGACTATTTTCTCATTTCTGGATCACTGTGTGATGAGTCCGTTATTTAAGGCTATTTTCAAATTTTGTACCACGAATCATTTGAAAACAAGAGACAAAAAATGCTTTTTCACTGAAACAGTAGCCCCCCCCCCCCCCTCCAATGTTTGGCAAAGTGTCCGTCACAGGGGCCATCATCATATCTTCTCATACTCCAGATTGAAGAAAATCACAAAATGTTTATCACTTTCTCTGGATACAACGAAGTGAAGTGAACGCTATACATAATTTTTTATAAGAAACTACCCATAAGAAATTCAACTCTCTGATCACCAAACGATTAAGAAGCTCCAGCGTTGGAAAATATAACTTAAGAAATCTAATAGAGAAAATCCTTCATTCAAATAGAGAAAATCCTTTGCATGTTTTTACTTCATTTTCACTTTTATCTTGTATAATATTACTCAGAAGGTGCTTGAGTGATTTATAAACAGTGGAAATGCTTCAAAAACTTTGTTTGGAAATTTCTTATCAAACCTTAACCCTTTGAGCCCTGCAGTCCCCAATCTACGACAACAAAGCAGTACTCAATATGACAATTTGAAATAAAATTTCCGGCACTGGTTCAAATTTACTTTCTTACAAAAAAATATGTGTATTATTTTTGGCACACATTTAACATACATGATCTAAGGAACAGAAAAAGACAGTTTGATCTCAAGATTTTATTTCTTTGGTTGATGATAATACTAGATCAATGGAAGCACCATACACCATAAATAAACATGGGGTAGGTATTGGTGGATGAGAAAAAACATGCATATCATTGCTGAGATATCTATAGTAATATATGGCGGCGATTCAAGATGTGTAAGCTTGTATGAATACCACATTGATTTTGCTGCATCTGGAGCGCAATCAGGGGGTGGGGCATTCATCAAAACAGTGAAGGCTGTCAGACCACCTTCATTTTAAATCAAATTCTTGAGATCATTTATCGTTACTGAATATGTCCTGGGGATTATTCAATCAATATCATATAATGTCATTCATGGTGATGGTGCATGCTAAACAATTTCTGCATCTGCTTGACCTGCTAAGTTGACTTGATCTTTCATTTGACATGAAGATATCGAATAACATTTCATAATGAGCAACAGTCATGTTATTGCAGGTCTGGTTATTTAGATAATAGAATAGAATAGACTCCATATAAGTGGTAGAAACTACACCATATAAATGGTAAACATACTACACGTATTTTTTTTGTAAGAAACTGCCCATTACAAAATCAATTCACAGATCGCTAAAAATTCAGAAACTCCAGTACTGGGAAAATATGACTTAAGAAACTATTTATTTTGATAAAGGAAATCCTTAACCTATTTTTGATTTATTCTCATTTGTTTCCTGTATCATAGTACTCGTCAGGTACTTGATTAATATGTAAATAAAAAACCTTGTTTCGAAATGTTCACGAAGGAACAGGTAGTGAACATGAAGATTGTTATGTAACCTTTAAGAAACTCGTAAGAAACTCTGAGTACGCGAAATCTGATCATTAGAAACTTTCAGTACTGGCCCAAATTCTTAGTTTCTTATAAAAAAAATGTAGCAAAACAAAACTTGCACTGACCTGAAGGAATGAAATCGGGATTTATTCTTTGCTCCTCTCACCACAGCATAATCCCTCAACGACGTATTAGCAGTTTAATTTCGTCAGTAAGGCAAGTGTTCAAACTAAACCAATTCTCTGCAGAAGACACAAAATTGTTGAGCGAGTCTTGTTGCTTCAGCTTGCTTCAGCTAGCTTGAGCTTGCTTCAGCTGGGCCTAGGTATATACATATATTTAAATATGTATTCAATTTATTTAAAATAGTCATACATCTTACATCTAAGTAGCCATATAGTAAAAAGCTAATTCAAGCCTACTACAAAGTAAAATTTTGTTTAAAGTATACATATACCGGGTGACCCCAAAAAAGTGACCCAACGCAATCTGTTATAGAAAATAAAGTAAGTGGCTGCTTGAAATGCTCCAAACGTTGTTCTGTCGCTAACAGACTAGCCTACGTTATGATTATTTTTCGCAATTTTTTTCGACACGGTAAATTTCCCCAATAAAGATTATGACAAAAAGGGCATACTCAAATCTTCGAAAAGTCGTCAAAAACAGGGGATCGATTTGCAGCATTTTCAGATCTTCTAAACAACAAGCAGCGTGTTTCATTTCAGCTTGGGAATAGGAATCTCAGTCGAATGTTGTCAGAGCAAGTTTATAGTCCCTAGATACCTAAAATATTCTTGTCTCAAGGGGCAAGCATAATCCTGCGTTTCTGTAAACAATTCTTGAACATTTCGATTTACGTGGAGAATTGAATTCCTTTGAAATTCCACAAGTTTAGAAAGAATATTTATTTTCAGCTTCAAATGCTTAGGTACATAAGGACCATAAACTTGCTCTGGAAACTTTTAACTCAGTTGCTTAGTCCCAGGCTGAAATGAAACAACCTCCTCATTGTTTTGAAAAGATCTGAAATGGCTCTATATTAAATCGATCCCCTGTTTTTGACGACTTTTTGTGGATTTCAAGCTGGCCCGTTTTTCTCCAAATCTTTAATTCGGGACATTTACAGTGCCGAAAAAATTCAAAAAAATACTCATAATGTAAGCTAGCCTTTTAGCGACAGAACAACGTATTGAAGCATTTCCATCAGCCACATCATTTTTTTCTAAAGCAGATTGCGTTGGGTCACTTTTTTCTGGGTCACCCGGTATAATACAGAAGATAGATAAGATATTTACAATTCATCAACAGTACACAATATCAAACAAATTTATAAAACATTTATCATAAAAAGCCCAAGTTCGGAATAAAAATGCGACACAGCTTGCATGGATAATTTTCTCCGTTCCAGTTCTTTATATTTGCTTTAAACTGACCAAGGGATCCTGAATTCCGTATTGTTTGTGGTAACATTTGCCACAGTTGTGGACCTTTAAATCTGATGCTTTCTGTGCCATTGCCGACCGATCTCACCCTAGGTTGAATGAATTCGTTATTGTTACGCAAATTGTAATGATTTTCGTTTTCACAGAAAGTTTCCTGCATGAATGAAGGGCTCAGGTTTTTTTTGTTTTGTACATCTCAGTCATAAGTAACTCGGTTCTTTGCATGAATCGTGCTATATTCTCACCGGTTTTCACTCTCTTCCTTTCAAATGACTAAGATATGGAGAGTGCTTCGGAGGTAACAATCTGAATATCCCTAGAAGAAATGATAGTATTAAGAAAATATGAAAAGAAACTATGGTATTTAGGACGAAAATATATATATTCCATCACTCAATTAGGTTAGGAGTCGTTGTATGTTTTTACTTTAATATAGGTAGAAATCCATCCAAGTTGTTCCTTTTTCTAAAATTCTTCCCAAGCAGCAAGGCTTTCGTGGGTGATGAATCTGCCAAAACAGAGCTAGCACCGTTTGAAGAGAATACTCTCTCGCATTGAGTGTAGTATGAGGCCATATTCATGCTTTTGCAACCTACGTGGCGGGCAATCTCTGAATATGGGACACCAAGAAGTGCTAAAGTGACAGAACAGGCCACTACGGAGGCTATGCATGGTTTCCTCATCTAAAATTGACAACGTTCTCATCATGTGTCTCTTGAGCCTGTTCGCTACTGCAGAGCCGGCGAAGGCATTTTCCGTGATGTGACCATGACGATCGGTTGTGCGAAACAAATATCGTGTTTGAAGGTCGATGGACATACGGGATGACAAAGATAAATAGGTTTCTGTATTTTTAACAGGGCAAGCGGAGCAGCCTGGGACTTTTTTTTCTTTCTTTATTGCAAACACGTTGCTACCATTTCCTCTAAGCGTTTTTGTAAAAACTTGGTTGAAGACATATCCGTTATTTTCTGGACTAACAAGAACGTCAAGAACTTTTACCCTGCCAAGATCGGAGCCCCTGTCACCCGAGAAAAAATCAATACTGGTGTTTGACAGTAAAGGCCACCAGTACTTTCTTGGGGATACATCAGGAACAACTATGGTTACAGTGCATCCTGATTTATTTAGACTCGCGAAAAAGAAAGACACTCGAGAAAAGAATAATTTTTAAACTGGACACACGTGTTCCGAAAGGACTTAACAAGCAATTTTCCTTTTTATGATTGTATTTCCTCTTGCTCCTGAGCGCTCCATTTTCACTCGTCTATTCTTCCGTTACTTGCTCGATCCTAGCGTTCTATTAAACATTCTTTCTTTTTCTATAATCTTCGCTTCTACTAAGTTCCTTTACTACTGACGAAGGGCACGGCCCGATACGTTTAGTTTCGTTTTTCTATGGCGATAGAAGTTTAATTTTTGATGAGTAATCAGTTATTTTTGCCATCCTGATTTATGCAGGAATCGAAGCAGTGATCCAATCAGCACAAAAGGGGGAAACACGTAGAAGGTTTCCGTTGGGTTGAGTTTCTGAGCAAAAACATTTACTGCACTGGAGCCGTTGCATTGGTATGGGGAGTAGAATTTTAAAATTTCTCCTTCTATGTTTTTTCGTACATTTGAAGGGATTGCAATGAGGTCTACTGTATGCGTCATCAAAGAGACAGCAATCCAGGTCAGATGTGAATCGTGACGGAGCATCGGCAGGCAGTGAAGCTGATAGGGTATAGTATAGATTCAAGAGAACGTTGAGCTTTAGTGTCAAATTGAAAAGACTCTTAATTTCGTCAGTTAGTGCAATATTCTTTCCTCCTTGGTTGTTCCGAAAATGCAAGAGGTTTTGACTGTCGATGTAAGCATCCACACGAGCATTGCATAAGTATTTCGAGAATGCGATCAAGGTGTTTACGAGGGCTTCTGCTTCTCTAATAGCAATGGGAGTAGCCCTTTCTTCTTCGGACCAATAATCCCTTGTAATCTTATCCCCATTTGGTAGAGAAATGATACCACCCCATCCAGTGTTTGATGCATCGGAATAGAGTGAAATCGAAAAGTGTCTCTCTGTTTTCCATGGGAGAGAATCTTGCCAGGTGTCTAGGAACCTCCAGTATTGGAACTCGCTTTTGAGGCTGTCTGACATGGGAATCTGTTTTGATGATCTAATCCCTCTGCTTATGCCTGCATTTACTTCACGAATGTAGAGCCTTGCCGCGGGAACGGCGAGGGAGAATGAAATTACTTTTCCTGCGAACCTTTGTTGTGTTTTAGTTGAAACGGACTGAGAAGTAATAATTGATTCTCTTAGTTGAGCAAACTTCTCTTTCTTTTCCTGTGGTAAAGTAAAAGTCTGGGCGACTGAATCTGAGATGAGGCCCAGAAATAAGATTTTTTGGGTAGAGCATAAACTGATTTCTGAATCCCTATGAAGTAACCGCAGTGTACAAGGACAAGGGAGGCTATAAAGACAGCTGTCTCGGCGAGTTCCATGTTTGACCAGGTTAATTGAATGGGTTGCTTAAATCGAATCTGTCCTATGTGCCTATCACCAATATACTGACTGAGGGGGATCCCGTTTGAATGAATGAAATGAGATGCTGCGAGCCATATAGTCTGATAAATGTATGCACTAGGGCTCCATCCAAATGGGAGCGTGTTGTAGACAAAAAAAAACATTCTTTCCAAGCAATACCAAGGAACGTCCTGCTATCTTCTGTAAGTTTTACATGATCATAACCTGACTTGTCGTCGTGCTTTGTTTTATAATGGCTTTGTTCGACATATCGCGGTAAATCAGTTATTGGGTCCAATTTAACAGCAGGGCACTTCATCTATAAGTTAAGGAAACGTTCATCGTGACACATGCGGGGTTTAGTTGGTTCTACAGTTATTGGCATAACAAGATGCGGAGGAATGCAACAGCCTTCTTTCCCCCACACCGACAAGGAACCATTTGCTAACGAAATCGTCGAAAGCCTCACATGACTTGCTATTGGGAAACATAGAGACTGGAGGAAACCTTGAATTGTAACATTTCCCTTTGAAAGGCCCTTTGAAAGGAGTAATAAAATCGTAAACGGAAACGCCCTGTGAGATGTATTTTAGGATTTCGTCTCGTTTATAGTACTCTTGTGTAATAGAATCCCAAACCTCATAGTTCTCGTGGAGTTGACCTGCCACGAATTGTTTTGGATCTCGAAAAATGATATCTTTTGCAGAAAGTTTTATTGCCCGTGTCTGAATCCTTTTAATTGAAGTTAAAGGTTGCTGGGTGGCTGGGTTGGAGGCCTTTCCTTCTAGATCACACCAAGCTATCTTTCCTTTCCGTTTTGAATGTAGAAGATCTTCCAGCTTCGCCTTGAACATTGTTTGTGGACTTGTGGACTAGATGAGGCGAAATGAAATTTACCGTAAGTTGTAATGTTTTATTTAGAAGGAAATTAGAGACCACCAACCCAGTCACCCAGAACAAGCAGCTTAGAGCCGTGTATTAAGGCCTTTAGTTAGACCCCCGAGGGACTGTGAAGGAGGAAACTTGTAGCAATCGTGACATGTTAAAGGTGTTCATTATAAAAATAATTTTTTATTTTTATAACAAACTGTCTTTAAAACCGTCTTTTAACTGGGTTGCTACCTTAACGAACCTGACATTACATTCCATGCCCCGCGGTGGTAGAAGAGAATATGAGGCAAACATATAAATGCGAGAGTTGAAGCATCCAAAACAATCGTTAAACATTTTAATGATTAATAGATAGTTGAGTAGAACGAAACTTTAAGTTTCTATCAACAAATGGAACGGCAACGAATCCACAACAAAATAACAGTTCTAAAATACTACTGTGGTGGAAAGTTTTGTTCATTGTGTTGGTTATTAAATCTCATTCGAGGAGCAAGACCAAAGCCTGAGAAATTCTGTCGTCTATAACATCTGGAATACGAGTGTGTCGTTGAACGGCAGAAGGAACAGTAACGTCTCCTTTCGCTTGGGAATCGGTACATAGCAGGGTAAGTCTGGCTCATCAGAGGTGGTGGAAGGGCAGAAGGTGTTGAATGAGGTCTTGAATAGGCTGCGACAGGATTGTGGCTTGAAAATCTGCTGCGGGGTGGAAAACTTTTGTCGACTTTGCCAATGGCTTCTACAATCTTTTCATATTCCCTGTCCTCGAGTAAGGCGAGAACATAGCTCTTAAATTGATCCGCGGGGCGGTTAATCCTTTCTAAAAGAGTAGAGTGCACCGTCGAATAATAATCGGCTTTTTTGTCCTCGAACTCGCGGGCAAAGAACTTTAGATGTTCAGCCTTTTCTAGGGCTTGATATTTGTCGAAATCAGTTGCCTGCCGCAGGGCATACTGGATAATTTCCCTCTTTAAATCATCTGCTGTATGTTGCTGTTTCTTTTCAAGAGCTTCCACCCTTCTTAACATTTCAGCTGAGCTATATCATTTTGCGGCTGAATAAGAAGGGATAAATAGCTCTGTAATTTTAAAATATTTGCAATAAACAAACTATGATATTTTCCGATAGGAAGCATTGCTGTGCCGTCATTTAGAAAATATAAACAATCGCTGGGGGTTAATAAAGTCATACAATATGATGGAACCTAGCAAAATGAATAGGGAACATAAATTTGGGTATGAAAGGCATATGGAATAAAATTGCAATTGAGGACAACAGGCTAATAGCGACTTTGCAATTTTTAGAGAGCGTGGCACAATTTAAAATGGTTTCTTGCAAAGTCACATTGATAAACGATAATTCAAAATCTATAGGTCTCCTGCAATGCCATAAAACATCAAAACAATTAAATGGGTCTTGTGTAGAGCCACATTTATTATAATCAAAGTCACTATGTTATAATATTTAATTTTTTTTTTTTCCAAAAAACATGAAAGCTCTTTTAAGTCTCCGTGGGCTTATTTAAATACGGACACCCCTGAGGGGGGCTTAAAAGAGAGGGGGCTTATTAGAGAGGGGGTCACATTTACACAATCAAAGGACAAGGA
>REGL01000157.1:141599-171153 GCA_004194395.1 Aurelia aurita complex sp. Pacific
TATTATTATGAAATTATTAGAGGTCTTAGAGTCTGCAGGAGTAAAACAATGGGAGGGGTGAAAATTTGTAATTTTGATTGCTAAACATGGTAGATCATTAACTGTTCAGTCAGCATTCAATTCTTCGAGGCAGATGGATCTGACAGAGGCAGGTTCAGAATAAACAAATGCTGGAGAAGAAAAATGTCAAAAATTGGTCTGAAATTGGCATTGGGCTTTTTAGCTTGCTTTTTACAGTTATTGATGCATCAATATGAGACTGCCAACGAACAGTGTTGCATTAAATGGCCTAAATTCAGGCCTCTGCTCACGATTTATTGGTTCATTGGGGGTCATTCTGGCTCTGTTTGGGTCATTTTTAGCGTGTTTTGGGTTGTTCAGGATCATTTTAGCTCGTGTTTGGGTCGTTCCGGGTCATTCTAGCTCGTTTTTGGGTTGTTCTGGGTCTTTTTGGGTCATTTTGGTTCGTTTTGGATCATTTTGGCTCGTTCTGGATCATTTTGGCTGATTCCATAGTTTAGTGACACCGAAATGATACTTTACGAGCGCATATTTACTCGATATAAAGCTGCTGATATTGTCTATGAATCTGTAAATAGGATATCTCACAATTTTTTGGAAATATTATCAGATGTTCATCAAGATGATACAAGGCAGGCCCTTGACCCTTTTTTAACCGGGTGAAAAAAAAAGATTTTGTAGCGGGTGGGGGGGGGGCGGCGTTATTCGCCCCCTTTAATTTTCTCCGCAAGTATAACAGCTATGACAATGAAACCTGTACTTTACTGTGTCATAATTGAAGAAATGAGAATCCAAAAATGCATCAATCAATCTATAATAACGTAATTAGTTGCCAACCAACCAAAAAACAATGCAAATTTGGACAAAATCGAGTTATTTGCAAAAAGGGCCTATTTTTACAAAATAACTGGATAAAATCGGCAAAAAAAACTACATTCAAATACTTGCTTGATAACGTTAATTTGCAATAGTTTCATATAGATATTATTGGTTTCTAATTAAACAACTAATCAATCGATGACAACTTTATTCAATGCAAAGTTGCTTGCTCAATAATGATGATTAGAAACCATTAATTTCGCATATATTTGGTGAAATCAAGTACCTTCATTAATATTTCATGTCATTCCATGAGTTTTGCGTGCAAACATTACTAATTAATTAGAAACATGAGATCATAGTGATTGATTACGTCATTAATTTAATAATTTGCTTATGTCAGCAAATATAAATAAATAATATATCAAATGAAAGTACTCACCCAGGCAAATCGAATGGTATACATATTGTTGAGATTCAGCGACAGAGAAAGAAATTAGAGCCATTTTAAATATTTATTTTTGCGACCACTCCAAATATGGGCATGTGGTTGTCACGTAGTCAAACAATAAGTACTGAAATTTCTATTTCTGACTTCTGATTTATTTTCTGAGAGGGGGGCAAAAATGCCCCATGGTTAAAATAGGGTTGAGGGGGATCTTTTCATGACACAAGATAATACATTACAATATGGCTTACGATCTGTTAGATACGCGGGTGCTAAAATCCTGGCATCACGTTCCCTTCAACATCAAGCAAGCTCCTTCAGCAATGATTTTCCGTCGCCAATTAGAAATTCATCTGTTCTCTAGTAAATACAAACCCTAGTTCTTTCGATAAGATAATTTTTCTCAAAACAATCAATTTCTAATAATTTGCTACCAATTGATTTACTATAGGCTTTTAAAATATGGGGTGCTCTCTCCTCGATTAGTTTATCTACTGAGAGAGCTCCTCCTTTAAGAAATTCCTCTGTAAACATACCCTAATTGTTTCTGTCATCTACTTGTTATTTGCTTTTGTCATCGTGCGTAATTCATTATTGTAACTTAGTTAATTATTTATATCAAGGATGTATGTAGTGGAATTTTGAAATGAAATTAAACTGAACTGAACTGGTCTGAGACTCTGGTGGAACTAAAAGAGCACTTGACGAGTGAACACGCTAACAAACACATTGAAACACACGACACTCGGGAAGAACAGCCCATTTTCTATCATAGATTTTACTTCATTCATTCAAAAAGAACAAATTGTATAAGATCTTTCGTTGAAGAGGAATTGTGTATAAATAGCAATAATGATGCAGTAAAATTGTAAGCAGGAGCCATGATGTAAGTGGGAAGCTATGCTATGAAAGTTATTTTCAAAACACAATGAAAGGTATTGTGGAGCCCACTTTTGGTACTGTTGCTCAGTCCGAGACTACACCGGTTAAACTGAAATGAATCAGCCACAAAATCTTCAGAACCGTGCTGCTAGAATTGTAAAAAAATGTAGTTTTGATGTCGTAAGCAGACCAGTTTATAGAAGGTCCGAGTTGATTCTCAATTAATTGTATTCGTTCAAATTCTTAAATGGGTTAGCACCACAATACTTGTTTAAACTTTTCACAAAAGGTTCACAGTGCTCCTCTTTTAGCCTCTGTCATACAGAGACAGGTAAGCCTCTGTCATACAGAGACAGGTAGACTATATCAGAACATATGGAGAGTAGATTCCTTCAAAAACATTCAAGAATTCTACTATTCTCGTTGCGTTTTATAAGAGTAGGTAAAATCTAAGCAAAATCTTCACGGTTTCTATTGTCTTTTTCTCTTGCAGTCGAGAATCATCTAAAATTCGCAATCTGATTGGTCTGTGCAAATAATTTTCAGCCGGGGGTCACTGGGAGACGTGTGTTAGCAAGGGGCAAATATTCGGAAAAGCATTAGATTCCCATGTTTCAGTTTGTGACTCATTTTCACTGCTTTGGAGGATAAGATAGTAATAGGAAAGGATAGGATAACATATCATTCTGAATGTATTTTTCTATTGTAAATCAATTTTTAACTAGCCTAAAATAGTTTCATTCAAGAGAAGTTGGAATTCTCGAATATTCAAAAGACTATTTTCAATCGCTTTATCTAAAAAGCCTTTTGGAAATAAAAAATTCAACTGACAGCTACGAATTCCTCACAGCAACGAGCATATTCAGAAATAACCGAAGAGTTAACGAAACTTGAAGCTAAACTTTTGTCAGTCTCCCCAAGGCGGTGTGGTTCTGCTGAGAATAAACAGCTCGCGAAACTGAGACAACAACGCCAGCTAAAACTCTTCTTGTTCCTTGCAAAGTAAGTATTGTTTCCCAAGGAGAGTCGTACAAGGGGGTACTCAATCCCATTTTCCCATTCCTCCTCGAGTACATTTGTAATGAACGCATAACAAGTCTTGAGTTCGATTATTCCGGAATAGGCTCATGACAGAGTGCATTTAAAGATACGCTTGATTAGGTCAGTGATTTTACAGTTCCCGCTTAAATTTGTCTTACCGAAAGATTACATCAATCTCAAACTAATTACAAAACTGGCATAAAAATTACTTCTCATTGCTTCAAAACAGTATCCATATTCGACGTAAATGCCAAGGGAACAAGGGCAGCCTTTCATGATAATGGCACAATAGGATCAAGTTTGACAGACAGACCAATTCAAAGAGATTAGTGATCGTATACAAAGGAGTCTCTTCTCTCAGGTAGCAAATCAAAACAAACGAAGCAAACAATATTACCAGTATGGGTAACTGTCCCGGTGTACACGTGAGAAGGTATATGCCGGGTCAGTAAAGAGTTAACACGTTTGGCGGGCTTCAAAGGCTTCAAAATCAGTCTTCATCTTCAAAATCAGTGCAGAAAATTGAAAAAAAAAACAGGAGCGTGCGTTGAGATTTCTGTATAATGATCATAAACGTTCCAAGAGTGATCTAATTCTCAATAAAAAAAATGCACAACGCAAGTTGCTCGTCAAAGGACAATTTGTATCGAAATTTTCAAGACAATGACAAATCTGAATCCATCATTTATGAATAACATCTTTAGTTTCAGGACCTCAAATCATTCATCACGAAATCCAAACAATCTGAATCATTTTCGGCCAAATCAAGTAACCTTTGGCTCAAAAAGCCTTTAAGGCCATGGGACCACAAATCTGGAAGTGTCTACCGAATGGATTAAAATCAGCTGAAAACCTAAATAGTTTCAAAACAATGATTAAACAATGGGATGGACCAACTTATAAACGTAATGCGTGTCAATATAACAGTCCATAAACATATTCGTGTATTATCATCGTCGTCCATTATCTATTTATCTATTTATTTATTTAATATTGATTTATTCATTTATATGCTCGATATTAGATTTAGATTAGTTGACCTATGTATATATGTATATATCTGCATATATCTGTATATATCTGTATCTGTTCTCCTGACGATGACCACACAGTCGAAACGCGTTGAGAACAGTAGAAGAGAAATAAATAATTAAAGAACTCCTAGCCGTCTTTTTATTGCGAAAACCTGTATATATCTGTATATGTATGCTAGCTAGGTGTTTAATATCGAATCAAAATAAGACGAACAAACAAAAAACAAAAGGCTAACTTATTTGTGAAATATTTTTTGGTAAAATTATTCATGTTTTAGAACAAGAAATTAGAAAAATGCTGGTAAAAATGTTTGCATGGGAAAGAGAAGTTTGACGTTCGATTCTGGTCTGTGATTTAGTTGCCATTGGATTCACAACAATCGATTCAACAAGACAATAACCTGGGATCACAGAAGTAGAATAGGCCTAATTGAGTCCAGGACCCCCCTGTCATGACGCTCAAGTGGTGGGGCTCTACCTGGGATCGACCCCTGTCCGCCGGACTGTTCTGGCTGCAATGTCAGAGGATTACACATATCTAGGACAAAACTAAAAGAAGATATGGACAAGTTAAAAAAGGATAAATTTTTCTATAGGGACAGTTTGCGTAAGAAATAGATGTGCAGATTATATATGATATTAAGGTTTGAGCTTGTATTTGAAAATTGTTTAAAGTTTTCCTTTTATTTATCCATTTTAAGTTGCAGGTCCACATCAGCCATCTTGAGGCTGCCTTTTTTAAACCTGCGTTACAAAATAAATAATGTATGGATGTATGTACGTATGTATGTACACCACTGCGCCACAACACCTTCGATATCAAGGACCAGAATGGAACGTGACAGAATGGAATGTGGATAAATTATGGACCAGAATGGAACGAGAAATTTCTCATTCCCATACAAACCCCTTACCAGACTTGTTCTAATTTCTGGGTCTAAAAGATGAGTAATTTTGCCAAACAAAATTTTCACATCTAAGTTAGCCTTTGACTGATAGATGTAAATGTCATTGTTGAATATCAACCACACACTTTTTATTCCACAGCCAAGCCAAACGTGTCAACCTTTTTCTCACCCAGTGCATCGAAATAAAAGGGATTCATCTCATTATGTCTTTCATGAGATCTTATTTATCTAATTTAGAAGCTGCGCATGAAGCACCTTATTGACACCGTAAGGCCTACCGTCCAGCTCTAAATTTGATCAAATAAATCCACTAGGCAGATGTTTGGATATAGTTTTCTTCTTTTGATACATACTGAGGTCTTCAGGTCTTTTCTTACTTAAAAACTTCTTTTCACGTGCCAAACAAAACAGTTAGCAGAACTATGATTCAAGAATCTTTTGAGGTTTTATTTGTTTTCATCCATTGCTTGAGAGAATTGCCTTTTTTGCAATCACTAGCCACCTTGAAATAGGGTGGTCATCCCGTGTCTGTCAAAAGCAACTTGGTGCTATTCTTACAAAATATGCCACTGATGATCGTGATACGTACTGGAATAGACACAAAACGCGAAAGTCTAAATGCATAATATGGGCCCGAACATAATACTTTTGCGATTATTGCTCTATCTTACATAAGGGATCTATCTGAATGATTACCGGAGAATAGTGATTGTAGCACAAATATCCACACCTTTAAAGCTCGATTTGCACTAAGCTGTGACTTTGATTGTGTAATGCAGCACGTGCGGCAAGGTTGAATTAATCCAACTGTCTTGCATTGCCAAACTTAATTATCATCTGGAACGATGCTTAAAGTGGGAATTCAACTAAACTCACAGAAAACAAAGGAACTTCATTGGTATCAGTATTATAACAAATGTAGAGCTTAAATTTATGACACAAGGTCTTTGGCAATAAGCTGCGGAAGTGTCACTTCTTTATTGGTATGCTAACCATGGAGTTATGATCTTAAAGGGGCTGTTGGACGTGACGCTGCGCGGGACATTTTTACCGTATTTCTATGGAAAGTGCTTGGGCTAAGCAGTCAATGGAGATTTTGAATAGGATTACAGCACATTTTCATCTGTTTGCATCGACATTGCTAATCTTACGACTTGAATTTAAATAGATTGTTCATCTATTTCAATTTCATTAATCTGCAAAGTTATTTTGTTGATAACCAATTTCTGAAAGTGGTAAACAGCGATCTTGCCCGGAGCAACTGTGAAGATGCGAGGAGATAATCTAAAAGTCGAAGTGGGCAAGAAACCTACCAAAGAAAACGATTTTTGAATTGTGATTTATGATGCTTGGTGAAACCTAAAGGTCAATAGAACCTTTTTGAACACTACTAGATTCATTGCTCAATTAATTTTGTCGGAATCACAACGAACAGAAAGGTCATGTAAACATGATTTGGTATTTAGGCCTATAGTAATGGGATTGTGCCACGCAGAATCTGTTACCCGCATTTTGCGTCCAACTGCCACTTAAATTTAGGAACATGTCACACAAATCTCGAGGGGTTATCGCTTAGAAATGTGGTCTTGACTTAACTCTTTTTGCCTCATCTGGTGGGAAAGACCTTTTAGCATTGATCAGAAGGATTTTGAAAAGAGCAGATTCTTCTGGTTATCAGAGGTAATTTTAAAAATAAGGTTTCATCTCCTTCATTGATCTATTGAACACTTTCAATTGTATTCGAAAGCCTATTCATAAATAGTGTGGTCAGAAATTTTTTCAGATATTTGAAAACATGTCGCTTTGAAACCAATTATCCATTGAATTCTTATAAACTGAGACTATCATCCAAAATCATATACTTAATCTCAAATCCCTGTCAAAAATAGCCTTAGTNAGAAGGCATAGTGATGATAACAATATCGAGAATTGCGGGACTCTTTTTGCCTCATCTGGTGGGAAAGACCTTTTAGCATTGATCAGAAGGATTTTGAAAAGAGCAGATTCTTCTGGTTATCAGAGGTAATTTTAAAAATAAGGTTTCATCTCCTTCATTGATCTATTGAACACTTTCAATTGTATTCGAAAGCCTATTCATAAATAGTGTGGTCAGAAATTTTTTCAGATATTTGAAAACATGTCGCTTTGAAACCAATTATCCATTGAATTCTTATAAACTGAGACTATCATCCAAAATCATATACTTAATCTCAAATCCCTGTCAAAAATAGCCTTAGTTTCCCCTACAATCCAGACGCTTTCTACAATATGCACAGGCGATGTTTACTTAGATTACCCACTTAGCCTGTAATGGCTGATGAATAGAGATGGAGAATATTCGTCCTCCCGTACAAAACATTTCAGA
This sequence comes from Aurelia aurita complex sp. Pacific, assembly GCA_004194395.1. Classification (NCBI taxonomy): domain Eukaryota; kingdom Metazoa; phylum Cnidaria; class Scyphozoa; order Semaeostomeae; family Ulmaridae; genus Aurelia; species Aurelia aurita complex sp. Pacific. The sequence continues at coordinate 149,118 of REGL01000157.1, forward strand.
GAGTAACATTCAAAGACAGATAATTTTTGTCAAAAAAGTGCGCATAGTGCGCTGTATTCTTTTCGACCCTTACTGCTTTACAGTATGAGGCACGATAGAGAGGGATCAGTTTTCTCCTAAAATTCACTCAATTAATTGTATACAAAGCGCAAGTTGATGCTTCCTGCTCATTTCAAGGCAATGCACCTCCCTTTGTGAATGTTACATCTGATTTTTACATCTTATGAAATTCTATCCTACCTTGTAGCACATTCTGGTATCCTGTTTTTATAAAATGCTAAAACCTGCTGAAATTTTTGTCGATTGAAGTTCAGTGCTGCTATTGATTGAAAGAGTTTATCACCTTGTACGTCACCTGAAATTTTCGTGATGTATTGTGCCAAATGGAAGAAGTCCAGGGTACAAATCATATCTTGGTACAAAGTCAGAATTCCTGCAACAAAGAGGAAGGTAAACATGAAAAACAAACGGGAAACTCAGATTGGGATAAAGAAATTGGATAACATTGGAGGTAATCAATTTAATACCAGACTCAGAGAACGTTCAGAGATGATGGATAAATTTTCCAAAATCTATTTGAATAATTGCAAACAGAGTGTTTGGCAGCAATAAAACAGAAATACACGGTATCAAGCCATTTGAGCTATAATTTCTCGCCCATCTAATTCACTGCTGTGAACGTAATACCTGATGTTTTCATTATTTCATTTCTGCAGTAAACATATTACATAAAACTGACTTGGCACTTTAAAATGTTATAGATTGATACATTGTCGAATGAGCGTTATGTTAAAAAGTATCTACAATGACCTTTAAATCAGCCATAGGTATCAATAATTGTGGGAGAAATAATTGTAGAAAAGCAGCAATTACAAATTTAAGCAATTAAATAATAAATCGTAAGGTTGTTATCAAATTCCTGATTACCAACAAACAACCACAAAGAGAGAAAGAGAGAATGAGAGAGAGAGAGAGTCGATTTCAGTTTGGGAGAGCATTAACAACAAATTTGTTTGGAGGGTTAAAGGTATTGCTTTAATATGGTTCCAAAAAGGTAGAAGTTTTCCTAATAGGTATCAGAGAATTATAGAATTTAGAAACTTTCGTCCACCTTGTATATTTCATAACAATCATTAATTACTGATTGTTATTGTTATGAAAGATAAACGTAGATTGACTCACCAAGTGCAGTTCGGAACAAGAAGTCTTCGCCATCGCGGCTAAACATGTCCCAAACACGAGAGGCCACATCTAGCGGTAATGATTTGCTAAACAATGTGAATATCCTGCAGAAGATACCATAGAATTAATGCTGTAAATATTGGCGTTAAACTTACGTGTTGGTCTAGAAAGGCGACAAGTGCTCCTTTTACTAGACTGATTACATGAACCTCAGATATTCGCATTGAATTGAATGGCTTTGGCCTCAAACTTAAGATCATGCCAGGACACTGCAGCTTGGGACGTAGGCCATCTCTGCACCGATTTGAGCGGAGCCAATCAGATCATTACTTTCTTACTAAATGTTAGACCACATTCCTAATCCTTAGTATTTGACTGAGAAATTACATCAAAGCTGACAGGTTATCTTCATGTTTTTCGTCAAAATTACGTTCCTGTTTAGGATCTGTCTGGTCGGTCAAGACAAGAGTCCTTGCTCAAGTTTCTACCCCCTTACCCCCAAAGATAGAAAAAGTCTTATTATTTTGTACAAGCAATGAATTTCAGAATTTTAATCAATGTTCAATGAACGCAAATTCTACAGGGTGTCTCATAAAAAGCTTCCCAGTTTTAAACTCAAATATCTCTGGACCTGCTTATCCTAGCAAAAAAAAAAGAGTTTCTAAAGTGTAGTACTGCAGTACTTCAATGAGCACTAGTTTCATCAAACCGAGCAACGAAAACGAAAACGGGGGGGGGGGGGGGTGGTCAAATCTGAGTCAAATTTTAAGCATTTGTAAGCCCGTTTTACAATATCAGCATGTAGACTGAAGCGCTAACCATTTTGGTACAATTACCCCATCCTGTTGACATAAACGGGATTTGATACCCTCAAGATATAATTCATTTGTATGGGTGTAATTGATGTTGAAGTAAATTAAAGAATATAGGTAGGTAATTTTGGTATGCCCAATTGCACATGTTGATGTTGTCAAAGGTGCTTATAAATTCTGAGAACTTGATTCAGATTTGACGACCCCCCCCCCCTCCGGTTTTGGCTCCGTTGCTCAATTTGATCAAACTAGTGCTCATTTAGTAACTGACTGCTGTATTACGCTTTTAGAGTACGCTTTATTTGTGTTTCTAGGATGAGCAGATCTAGAGACATTTGAACGTAAAATTCGGACGCTCTTTATAATTAAAATCTTCTCGTCCCAAAGTACAACCTTTTTAATTTAGAAATATCTAACCAAGTGAAAAGACAATAAAATTTGGCAGCACATCAAACAGCAGCATATTGAGATATTCCATCTCTCATCGACATCATATATCAACAAGAAATAACGAATCGTTAATCAGTGCGTGCATCCTCTTCTGCACTTTTCAGGGATTCGCATATCACAAGTCCTTAACAACTATGTTGATAATGTTTTGAAATTCTCAGGTATTTTTGCGATTTCTTTCTGACTTACAGAAATTTTTGCGCAATCGGCATGTTTTGTGAATTTCGTCAGATCTATTTTGCGGCCATTATGAAACGAACAAAATTTATGATTTAGCCATAAGGTCCTGGTAGGTTCCATGGACAGAATAAAGTGTGCAAATGCAAGAGGACGGAGGAAGATTAGCTCACATGACTTATGGCCTGAATTCGAACCTAAACCAAAGAACCGGCGAAGTTGCCCTTGGCTTTCCCAAAATCAATACTATATTAAAGAAATGTCATAAAAATTGCTTTCTATCATCAGACGCCAGTCCAAAATAGTATAAAATACAGCGCAACAGCAAAACTTGAGTAAACAACAACAAAACTTGAATAAACAACATCAAAATACAATATTTTGTACCGTCCATAGCAGACAAAGACATGGCGTCAACTGGTTCTGGCTAAGAACGGCACTTAACAATTTCTTTAACAACAATCTAAGAAAAACAACAAAATTTAAGCATTCTGCGCACTATGGTACCATCCCATTTCCAGTGCAGGAAGGCCTAACATGTTTCAACAACTTGTGTTTGATGACTGCTTTCCTTTAAAACGTTTTGATTTCAATCTTAAACTACCTTGCATCTAAAATAGACCATTTACTGTATTTAAAATTCTACTTTCCCGAACAGATCATTTTGACATTTAGAGGGTCTGGAGAGAACACTATTTTTCTGGTAAATGGCTGCCACAGGCCTTTCAAAAACTATAAATTGAGCACTACTAATCTATTGGCTTCAAATTCACGGTGAAAAATAAGCAAATAAATTGCCAAAAATGTTTCTCCAAAGCTGTCCTATGACTCATCAGCCTTGTAACAGGAGGGAGACTCTCTCTCCAACCTAGACATTGATTCCATAGGTTTTGGCGTTTGGCAGGAAAGTATTCGTCATTCTTCCTGTTAACCAGAATAAACGAAGCAATATGAAAGTTGACTAAGAGGCCCTTTACATGATAAATTTCAACCCGTGTTGAGTTTCAACACGGTTGAGTTTTAACAGCATTGCTTATTTTGCCTTGCGTTTACATGAAATCTCAACACGGGTTGAGATTAGGTCACGTGGTTGCAAACAATAGAAGAAGGAATGTGAGCCCGCTCAAATATGTGAATGATTGCGGAAATAGATTCGATCTCCTTTGTTCGCATTCTAATCTCGCCCCGAGTTGAAAAAATTTTGCGTTTACATGATAATTTCAACCCGTGTTGAAATTTCAACACGGGTTGAGTTGCCGAGTTGAGTTGAACCCGTGTTGAGTTTCAACTCGGCCTCCTTCATGTAAAACGCGATGAAGGCTTACACCGTCAACCGAGTTGAAACTCAACCCGTGTTCAACTCAACCCGGGTGGAAATTTCTCATGTAAAGGGCCTCCAAGATAAAGTTTCATAAAGAAATCTTGGAGATAATCATTTCTATTTGAGTTGGGCATGCCTGAAAGATACAAATTCAGTATTGCGAGGGAACAATGTCTCGGCACTTGAGTACATTGCTGCAAGAAGCGGTTTTGTATGCAGTTGTTTTTGCGTAGAAAATTTATATGACTTGGTTGGAAGAACTTTGAGTCCATTAAGGAATCCTTGCCGAGAAAGAAGAAACTGCAATGACTTCTAAAAGCAGGTAAGTTGCATCCTCTTTATTGAATTTATTTCATGTCGCAGTTTTTTTATCAATAAAAAGCCAACATCGTTTACCATCTAGATTGTTCTGCTTGCAAGTCCAATTGGACAGAGAAAGATTTTGCTCAACAGCCATCAATAAAAGTAAGACCATTATATCGGAAAATATTATGTGCAAACAGTTTCTCTGCAAAACATGAACTCTATGTTCCAACTAAACTGTAAAAATAGAAGTTCCTCTTCTTGCTTTATGTTGTCCACAATTCGCCCTTCCGTTTTGTGTTGAAACCAAAATCTCCAGACACAACAAACACGCATCAAATGATTTGATGCATTCCATAAGTGCAGTCTATGTTTTCAGTCTTGCAAGATTCCTCGCGATACTGAATTCATATCTTGTCCAGTTTGCACACCTCGAAGCATAAACGGAAATAATGACGAATAATTTCCCGCCAAACACCACAAACCGGTGGATTCGAGGTCTGGGTTGGAGAGAGAGAGTCTCCCTCCTGTTACGAGGCAGATGGGTCATAGGACAGCTTTTCAGAAACATTGTGGGCAATTTATTTCCTTATTTTTCACCATGAAAATAGATTTGTAGAGTTCAATTTATCGTTCATGAAAGCCCTGTGGCAGCCATTTATCAGAAAAATATTGCTCTCCCTAGACCCTTTTTCTAAATTTCAAAATGGTCTATTGCTTGTGCATTTGTGGGCTCCTTGGAATTGTGAAGTAAGGGTATAATATGTAAGTAAATAACACTTACAATGGATCAATGGAACTTACCAGTCAATCAAGTATATGTCATGGCTTAATTTCTGCATTACAAAATGACGATGAATTCTTGGTGCACATTCCTCTAACATCACATCAAATGCCTGAAAATACGCCTCCATCTGAAAATGATACAGACAAGATAATAAGCCAAAGATCAATAGGAGTATATGTGTTCTTGACGTATGTCTTAATAAGCACCTTAACTAAATGAAAACAGTTAAACATCCACCTTTTTTGATTTACTCATTTTTATTAAGCACCCGAAGGTAGCTTTAGGAACGCTGAGAAACGGCTTATCGACGCAACATTCTGGCCCTGCTATCAATATCACCGAACATCGTGGCTTCTTTGGCCTGGAATTAGAGAGACTTGGCGGCTCTCTATGACTTGAGAAGTGATAGCTAGCCTTGGTATTAATTGGCACACTTTTGAGAACGTAATGCAATCATACTATAAGGCGTCAGTGATTCTCCATTCATGCTATCATTAGAGATAGATAAAAAGCTGTGAAGAAGTGTCTTTTGCAGCAAGATATGATACCGAAAATAGACAGGCTTGCAACTAACCACGATCATTTGCTTGACTATACAACTCTAACAATAACCATTAACGATCGCCAAAGAAAGACTCATGTACAAAACAAGGAAAACCAATCTGTGAACTTGGAAAGGGTATACCATTGAACTATTCTAAAAAGAGTCTTGATCGTGCAGAGTGTTTAAAAATTTAATATAAAATGTTCAATTAAGTGGAATTATAGCTTCTATCACTGTTGTACACATTCGAAAATGTTTACAAAATACTTTAAAATACCGTTCGATCAAGCCTATTGTGAAGAAAAGCTCAAAAATCTAGTGTCAAGTACATGAAGCAAAGCTCCTTCTAAACAAGAGACGGTGTACCAGCAAGAACATCATGCAGAATAACCGCGAGCTAGAGCAACTGCAAAGTTTAATGGAACAACAAAGTTTGGAAGAACAACAAAGAATCAGGTGATACATCTAATATTTATCCCCATTAATTTGACAGCTATGCACAAAATTACCAAGTTATCTAAATACTAATCTTTATATATAAAAATACATAAATGGTTAAGAAAACAGTTAAAACAATGCAGTAACTTTTTACAAAATACTGAAACATCCCATCAAATTGTGTTTTTCTGACTCTGGAACAATAATCAATTTCGTTGGATAGTCATAATTACATTCCTAAAAATCAAACAAAGTTATCGTTAGCATTTGTCCATAGGTTGACGCAAAAAACCAAATCCCTTCAGTGTTCTTTGTTATTTCATTTTCGAAGTAGTTGCTTCAGTAATGCAAGTAATTGCCAGATGTCTCGGCTAGTGTAGGTGTATGTTCAGCTTTATTAAGTTTAAACATCTAAATCAGTCGTAGATGTGTCTATCATTACGCGTAATCTCCTTGTATTCAGTGAATGTAACATTTCACAATTCTGCAAATTCAGGCTCTTCTAAAGTGACGGTGGCACACAAAAACGCGATCTTTCGAGTGAATCTGTAGTGATCAAATTCCAGTGATTTTGTACATGTTGTGCCTCTGATACAAGGGCAGCCCAATCCAATGACAGACAGTCCACAAGCTTCACCAGTAGAAGGCCGCTTTCTGCAAACGCCTAGCTGTTTGATCTTTGAAGGTACACAGCATTCAGTTGGTGCACAGTCTGTGAAAGAGGCGCAATACTTCAGTGTCGCAACTGATTTGNCGAGTGGCATTTTTTATATATTTGATATGAAAAGTTTGATTGAGTGGAGTGATAGCCTTTATCAAAGCTTTAAACATTCGAAAAAATTCCATATTTCTACAAAATGTATGAAAACATCACTCCATCAAGATTGTTTTATAGAATAGTTAAAAGGTCTATTGCTACGCGTCAGAAGTAAAAATCTTTTCAAAGGGTACCACCAAGCGTCTTAAAATCTTGAGATACGATAAACTCGAGTAAATCTTTAAACTTTAAAGTTGACTTATCCTCTTGAAAACATTGGTCATACCGCTTTCCATTTTATTGTTTGAACATCAGTTGGAAGCAAAAATTACGCCAAATGCAAAATATTTGTTTTCACTACAGCTCTGAGAGTGTGTCACACAATGCTGGAGAATAACCTTGGTCTGGTTTACAGATATTACCCAAATATCTCATTGAAATTATCGCTGGCACAAAACCTTCAGGTTGACTACCAGTAAGGCTGTGGTTTTTTAGCAGTAAGGAAGTGGCTTTTTACCAGTAAGGCGGTGGTTTGATACCAGTATGGCTGTGGAGGGCAAATATAGCGACTAAGAAAATTCAATTCAAGTAAATAAAATTTAGAGCAAAGTAACGAATCAGTTCATAAGTCATATTAGTCATTCTTTTAAACTTGAAAGCTATCATTACCTTACAAAATTATCAAAATATTCAATTTTAAATATTGAAATATCTAATTAATCAAGAAAACAGTTAAAATAATGAAGTAACTTTTTTACAAAGCATTTAAATATCCCATCAATTTGTGTTCTCCTAACTTTGGGATAATAGTCAATTTCGTTGGACAGTCATATTTACATTCCTAAAAATCAAACAAAGTTATCGTTAGCATTTGTCCATAGGTTGACGCAAAAAACCAAATCCCTTCAGTGTTCTTTGTTATTTCATTTTCGAAGTAGTTGCTTCAGTAATGCAAGTAATTGCCAGATGTCTCGGCTAGTGTAGGTGTATGTTCAGCTTTATTAAGTTTAAACATCTAAATCAGTCGTAGATGTGTCTATCATTACGCGTAATCTCCTTGTATTCAGTGAATGTAACATTTTACAATTCTGCAAATTCAGACTCTTCTAAAGTGACAGTGGCACACAAAAACGCGATCTTTCGAGTGAATCTGTAGTGATCAAATTCCAGTGATTTTGTACAAGTTGTGCCTCTGATACAAGGGCAGCCCAATCCAACGACAGACAGTCCACAAGCTTCACCAGTAGAAGGCCGCTTTCTGCAAACGCCTAGCTGTTTGATCTTTGAAGGTACACAGCATTCAGTTGGTGCACAGTCTGTGAAAGATGCGCAATACTTCAGTGTCGCAACTGATTTGCCACCAAATTCAGGACGATTTCTTCGAAGTCTCAAAGTTTCTTCGAAAATATCGTAAACAGAATTTTGCATTGTGCTTCTAAACAGCTGAAACGCAACCACTGCAATTAATGCTACCACTGAGACCGATGCCATTTTATAAACTGCAAAAAGGAACGTTTGTCTTTCAAGCTTCAACTCCTTATGAATCACGATTCAAGTGACTTTGTGATTTTTCAATGCCTGCTTTTATGAATCATTGAGCTAACACTATTTTGCAAATATCTGGTTATTAATTGATTTGTCTTTAAAGGAATTGTGTTCAATTTCAGCTTGTTGTTGAGTACATCAACAATGCCAATTTCAGATATATCCATCTATATGTTGAAGCGATATATATCTTGAAGCGGTGTATAAATATTATGCTGAATTCTCCCAAGGAGGAAATATTTTAGAATTGTGAAGAAAACATTATGCAATTGAACTATTACGAAACCTAAAATGTCTGTATAAGCCTAAAGGCCCACTAGGCCTAGATGCAGTGTTACTTTGCAAAATATGAAACTGGAATGAACAGACATAAATCACTTGACGACATCAATGCCAAAAACCTTACAATTCAGTTTCAGTATTCAGTTCCTTTCATTATCATCTAATCTTAAACACGAGTCAATACAAATGGCCTCCCACTACACTTCAAATACTCTACAACTAAATCCATCACAACACTAAAGCTATCAAAAATTAAAGTCGCAATGGTAAATAAAAAAGCAGTGGAGTGAGTGGTCGGGGCATGCGAGGGGTGCATCATTCAAAAAATCCTGGAAGACCTTGCTAAAAATCCACAAAATCCACACAAATATTATCAAAAATCTAGAAATCCATACATAAATCAGAAAATCTGAAAACACACTCAACCTCAGACAAGTCTAATAAAACGAGTAGATAGATCCAAGAAATGCCGTCAATCTCAAAGATGAATGATAAATCAGGTAAAGAACTAAAACTTTGAGCGACAATGAATAGAATCAATAAAAGAGATCACTAGAAGACCAACATTCAACCAGAAGAAAAAGGTAGGTGAATTTATGCGGTGAGTGCGTAGACATTTTGTTGTTCTTGTTGTTGGAACAAATAATTATTTCGACGTTAGAAACTCACATAAAATATTGCATAAGAAAGTAGTGGGTAAAATGTTTACGAATTATCAAATTATACAATATAAACGGATACCTAAAAGCACTTATCATATATAGCTCAAATTCAAAATAAAAATGCGGCATAGTTTGCATGCGTACTTTTCCCCGTACCAATTTTTCATCTTTGTTTTAAAATGGCCAAGGGATACTGAATTCCGCATTATTGGTGGTAAAATTGGTAACAATTTCAGTCACATTGCTGACAGATCTCACTCTAGATTGATTAAATTCGTTGTTATTATGGAAATTGTAGTGAATTGTATTTNAAATCCACAGAAATATTATTAAAAATCTAGAAATCCATACATAAATCAGAAAATCTGAAAACACACTCAACCTCAGACAAGTCTAATAAAACGAGTAGATAGATCCAAGAAATGCCGTCAATCTCAAAGATGAATGATAAATCAGGTAAAGAACTAAAACTTTGAGCGACAATGAATAGAATCAATAAAAGAGATCACTAAAGGACCAAAATTCAATCGGAAGAAAAAGGTAAGTGAACTTATGCGGTGAGTGCGTAGACATAATGTTGTTCTTGTTGTTGGAACAAATAATTATTTCGACGTTAGAAATTAATATACAATATTACATAAGAAAGTAGTGGGTAAAATGTTTATAAATCATCAAATCATACAATATCAACAGATATCTAAAAGCATTTATCACAAATAGCTCAAGTTCAAAACACAAAAATTCATCATAATTTGCATGGGCACTTTTCCCCGTATCACATTTTCATCTTTGTTTTAAATTGACAAAGGGATACTGAATTCTGTATTATTGGTGGTAAAATTTGGTAACAATTTTACAATCTCTTTATCCATCATTCCTTCAAACAGCTGTGAGTGTAGAACGCTAATTGGCCTACGGTTTGTCGTGGTATTGGTTTGTCCATTTTTTGGAAGCGATGTAACATCCGACTACTTTAGCTCATCGGGAAAGGTCGAATTGTCAATAGAATCATTAAAGATTGCGTACAACCTACCCAATTTTCGGATGCTGTCTTGATTCAATACGTTTCAGACTGCTGCGGCCTAATACGCAGCATACTTTGAAACAAAAGAAACCATTGCAGAGCCAGACAAAAGGAATGCGAAGAGTCACATAGTTGGACGTGGCATTTTTAGTAAAATTTCTTAGGACGTTGTTTCATCACAACAGAAAATGCAGTGGGCCGCATCAGTTTTGGAAAACCACCTCAAAACGTATTGCATCTACAATATTAGCCAAAATAATTGGAACAAGTCATAAAACTGCATTACTTCGGTCTTTGAGTACATGCCTCCGCTTCCCCAATTTCAATTCTTCTGGATTTAAACGCCACGAGACCTTCTCAGCATTGATAAGAGGGTTGGGGGATCAAAAGGTCCTAAACGTATGTTTTACCTTGATATTTTAGGAAACATCGTACAAACACTGAAATTTACCTATGCCCCAGCTTCTTTGCGCCAGGATTGTCTGAAAATGGTTGCTAACAAATAATAACTCATTGCTTGAGAACCCATAAATAAGATTGTGTAAAACTTTACAGCCATCATCCGCAACACACAAGAAGTGAGTTCTCAGCTACTTATGTCGAAAGAGGCGTTGTTCGCTAAATTCACGGAGCAATATGTCAAAGTAGGCGTGGCAAAATTGCTGTGCTTTACACACACGTATAAATTTTCTTACAAAAAGTGACATTCATAAGGATCCTGAGCTTCCTTCTACCGTCATCAGATTGTGTACTCCACTGCTCTTTGAATATGACCTGAAATATCATTGGAAGAAAAGCTTTCGGAGTCATTGTTTGAGGTCCGACTTCTTGTGAATTCTTCGGTTCTCCGAAACGGCCCACCACATAAAACGCCCCAAAACTTTGGGAAAATTCGTGCTTTTTGGGTAAATTCTTTTGAGTCCACACTTGCACGTCAAAATCTTCTTATTCATAAAAAACCAGGTACAAATCGCCTGGATGGGTAATATCTCACGGTTCTCCGTTATAAAGCCCATCGTGTAGCTATTCTACAAAAGAGTCTAGATTGAGTGGCTCTTTTAACTTTTCGATTGAGTGGAGTTTATAGCTTTTATCACAGCTCTAAAAATTCGAAAAAATTCCAAATTTCTACAAAAAATATAAAAACATCGCCGATCAAGATTATTTTATAGACTAGGTAAAAGTTCTGTTGCTAAGAGTCAGAAGTAACACTCTTTTTAAAGACCAATAACGTCTTAAGATCTTGAGATACAATAAATGCCTGTAAATCTTTAAACTTTAAACTTTACTTATATTTGTGAAAGCATTTTTTATAGCCCTTTCCATTATACTGTTTGAACATCAGTTTGAAGCAAAAAGTACGCCAAATGCAAAACTACAGCTCTGAGACTGTGTTACACAATGCTGGAGAATAACCTCACAGGTATTACCCAAATATCTCATTGATAATTATCGCTGGCACAAAACCTTCAGGTTGTTGGTCCTGCCTTATACCAGTAAGGATGTGGAGGGTAAATGTAGTGACTAAGAAAATTCAACTCAATTCAATAAAATGTAGAGAAAAATAATGAATCAGTTTATCCGTCATATAGTAATCCCCTTTAATTTGAAAGCTACCATTACCCGATAAAATTATCAAAATATTAAATTCTCCATATTGAAATATTTAGATAATCAAGAGAACAGTTAAAACCATGAAGTAACTTTTTTACAAAGCACTTAAACATCCTAAAAAATTGTGCTCTTCTAACTTTGGGATAATAATCAATTTCGTTGGACAGTCATTTACATTCCTAAAAATCAAACAAAATTATCGTTAGCATTTGTTCATAGGTCGATGCAAACCAACTCCTTTCAGTGTTGTTTGTTACTCCATTTTCGAAGTAGTCGCTTCAGTAATGCAAGTAATTGCCAGATGTCCCGGCAAATATAGGTCCATGTCCATTTTAGTTAACTTTTACACCCAAATCTCTCGACATGTCTCTGCCATTACGCTGAATGTGCCTACTTTCGATAAATGTAACACTTTATATTTCCTCAATTTCAGGCTGTTCTAAATTGATGATTGCACAGGAGAACACAGCCCTTCGAGTGAATGTGTAGAGACCAAACTCCAGTGATTTTGTACACGTTGTGTCTCTGATACAAGGGCAGCTCAGTCCAACAACAGGCAGTCCACAAGCTTCACTGGTAGAAGGCCGCTTTCTACAAACGCCTAGCTGTTTGATCTTTGAAGGTACACAGCATTCAGTTGGTGCACAGTCTGTGAAAGATGCGCAATACTTCAGTGTCGCAACTGATTTGCCACCAAAGTCAGGACGATTTCTTCGAAGTCTCAAAGTTTCTTCGAAAATATCGTAAACAGAATTTTGCATTGTGCTTCTAAACAGCTGAAACGCAACCACAGCAATTAACGCTACCACTGAGACCGATGCCATTCTATAAACTGCAAAAAGGAACGTTTGTCTTTCAAGCTTCAACTCCTTATGAATCACGATTCAAGTGACTTTGTGATTTTTCAATGCCTGTTTTTATGAATCATTGAGCTAACACTATTTTGCAAATATCTGGTTATTAATTGATTTGCCTTTGAAGAAATGGTGTTCAATTTCAGCTTGTGCATTCTGTAATGCAACATCTTCTTTTTGTTGGTTGTGCTAATTATATATCAATTTAAAATTTTACAATAACAGAACATGGTTACAAGACGATACCCAGGGAAAAATACGGAAATCTCCATCCATTTAAACCTTGAATTATCAATTGTGCTAGTTATTTGTAAACTATCGAGAGATGGAAAAATACACAAACATTGCGGAGATAATATTTTGGGCATATTGGACATATTGCAAAACCCTGGAAATATTGTGACAACAAAATGGTATGGACTAGGCGCAAAGTCCAGGTACAGAATTCAGCAGGAATCTAGGGCAACACTGGATAACATCAATGTGAAAATTCTTATCATGGAACAAAAACTTCCCTTCCGTGGGCGAAGATTGGTAGTAATTGTCATGCACTTTGCAGAAAATAATGCAATCATGCTGAGAGGCGTTAGACATTTTGCTCTGATCAGGTTGCTTTCGTGACTGCATGCGATATATTTCCTGAGGCCGTAAACTTGGATAATGCGAACATGTCAAATCATTGAATAAACACCAAGAACAAGATAGGAATTGTACCGAAATATATTCACATGGTTTCTGTCAGACGTCTAATCACTAAAAGACATGACGCGAACTCATACCAGCTATGTTTTGCAATCAAATTTCCGGCATGTTCTCTTATCAAATGCGATGCCAAGATGATTATGCGATTGTAGTTATACGTGAGAGGTGGCTGACAAGTTCTGGCCTGCCAAGGAAGAACTGCATTTGGAAGAACAAAGCAGATATTTCCTCTGTGGCAAAAAAATTGCTGCCCAAATCTATTTACTTGCTTTACTGTAAAGCATAATAATAATTAAAATAGGGAAGCTACTTGCCATCGGTTGATTAACCGTGAAAAATGCCATTTGACAGGGCTTGTGCATCAAATTTGAGAAACATGTAAAGGCATCAACAGTGTCCATATTCAGCAATAGCATGGCTGCTATGAATGACATTCCTTGTACCTTTAAAAAGAGAAATACATCAATATTAATTGATTAGACGCAGATATTAGAGATAATGGATCAGGAATTACAACAGTTCATTAACCGAACTTTACGGAAGCGAGTACGTACGACAAAGAATATGATTATTCACAATAAGGGTGATATTTCCCTGCATTACCACTCTTCGTGCAATGAACAAAATTCTAATTTATTGCATCGGGCATTTTTTCTGTATTTTTCTGTATTGCCCTCGTAAAAAGGTATGTTGGTGTACTACTGATACTGCACATGCGAACAGATTTGATGAAGATTATTAGCCCATTATAGCCACAAAAATAGTTGTGAGAATTTTGGGGCGAAAAAAATAGCAAACAGTGTACTCTATTATTTACTCAACGAGCATACATATTTCCATTTAAGTACAGGAGGCCCAAACTATTGTGGTGAGGGGGATTTCCTACGTTCTCGCGCATAATGTATCAAGATCTAATCTTACCTTACAATCTCTTGTTGAAATGAAAATGACTTACATATGAAGTTTTCTTGTCTATATTTCATATGACAACCGTTTCGTTTGTTTCTTGCGTCCTTGCTCTTGGTCAATCAAATACGACGCCTCGATACTAGCCATAAATGCATAATGATGATAATGATTGAAACCCCGCCTGCTTTTGTACTGCAGTATCGACCTATATGTATATAAATAAGAACAAGGAACGCAACTTATTTCCAAACAGATCAGCAGCAACTGCTTTCTTTTCGCCCGCGTTGCATCAGTATTTATCCAAACATGCAAAACAACACATCTAAATGTTGCTCAATTATCAGGCAACATTCTCAGATAACTTTCTGCTTCAACATTTTATCAAAACTCAACTAATTCAGCTGATAAAGCTCATGTAGTTGGCCTTATTTATCTTTCTCGGTAGGCTCTGTAGGTAGCGTTAAGCCCAATATTCGAAATTCGAACGCGACGGTACCTGCTGGATCTATTACGGAAATCAGCATCAACCCCCGTTAATTTGTTACGTTGCGTAGCTTGCACACAAATTAACGGGGATCTTACCGAGAAAGATAAATAAGGCCAACTACATGAGCTTTATCAGCTGAATTAGTTGAGTTTTGATAAAATGTTGAAGCAGAAAGTTATCTGAGAATGTTGCCTGATAAATGAGCAACATTTTGATGTGTTGATTTGCATGTTTGGATAAATGCTGATGCAACGCGGGCGAAAAGAAAGCAGTTGATGCTGATCTGTTTGGAAATAAGTTGCGTTCCTTGTTCTTATTTATATACATATAGGTCGATACTGCAGTACAAAAGCAGGCGGGGTTTCAATCATTATCATCATTATGCATTTATGGCTAGTATCGAGGCGTCGTATTTGATTGACCAAGAGCAAGGATGCAAGAAACAAACGAAACGGCTGTAATATGAAATATAGACAAGAAAACTTCATATGCAAGTCATTTTCATTTCAACAAGAGATTGTAAGGTAAGATAAGATCTTGATACATTATGCGTGAGAACTTAGGAAGTCCCCCTCACCACAATAGTTTGGGCCCCCTTTGATTTAAGGGGAAACTGTGCACAAGACTTGAATCACAGATGAAACTAACAAACAGAACTCACAGGAAGAGCAACTCCGCAGGCCTTTAATGTTTACTTTAATATCGCTAAGTAGTTGAATTAAGAACAATAGCAGCGTTTGGTAACACAATGCGACTCAGCCCCCCCCCCTCACCTTCAACCTTTTAAAAGCTTGTACCTCTGAAGTCCTTGTTCGAAATATGTTAAATATGAAGATCTTGGAATATATTCGGGAGCTGACTGTTTGTTTGTTTGAACTTATTTTAATTCGATATATTCTCTAGCTATTACATATAATGAAATAACTAATCTAAATCGAATATATACATAAATAAACTAAACACTATAATAAACGTAAACATTAAATAAATTTTTTGCATATTATCATTCTATTTTGTACATATCTACATATAAATATTCATCTTGAGTTGCTCTGAAGATGCCCTAGTGGAGGAAACTAGTTAGCAGATAACTGAATAAAAAAGCGCAAAACATCAACTCA
Organism: Aurelia aurita complex sp. Pacific; assembly: GCA_004194395.1. Taxonomy (NCBI): domain Eukaryota; kingdom Metazoa; phylum Cnidaria; class Scyphozoa; order Semaeostomeae; family Ulmaridae; genus Aurelia; species Aurelia aurita complex sp. Pacific. The sequence goes on from REGL01000157.1 coordinate 165,089, forward strand.
ATGCCTGCTCACTGTGGATGTTGTCCCTCTTCTTCTCGTCGTTCACTATATACATATAAATATTCACATATATGATACATTTGATACAGTGGCAATATTTCAGTGTTTATTTATTCAATATTTCAGTTTATAGTAGGGATGGCTCAGTGGTAGCACGCTTGACTACCAATCTGAAGGTTGGTGGTTCGAGTCCCTGCCCTGCTGAACCCGCTACAAAGTGTGAGCAGAGTCGCCAACTCTCTGTAATTCCAGGCTAAAGGAATCACGAGGTGTGGTCACATCGAGAGGAAGGACCAGGACGCTGCTTCGATAAGCTGCTTCGATCTATAGCTACTTGATCCAAAAGTTACTTGATTTTGTCTGTAATGTACTAAGTCAAATTGGTTCCCCGGAGGACCTGTCCTCAGATTTAAATTGAAATATATCTTGCATGAAACGAGGGATCAGATTATGCATTGTTTTATAAATCTCGATACAAAGCGTTCTCAGGCGACTGCTGTTCATTGAACATTTCTTGGACTTTGACAGCAAATCAGTATAAGAACTTACATGATCATTGTGCGGGCATTGCAATGCTCTTTTGTGCAGTTTTTCAATTTTTGCTAACGATTTTGCTAAGGAAAAATGCCAAACAAGGGGGCAATAATTGAAATTTGAAAACACAAAGCTTTCAACTAGAATCTGTTTTTCTTTGAAACCAATAAAGGACTTCAGTCTCTTCAGGACATTTAATTGTGTCGCCGCTTTTCTGCAAAGATTCGAAATATGAATGTCAAAATTCAACCCCGAGAGGGCGAACTGATTTTTCGGACGTTATTTCTCTGCCCTGAATCAATATTTTTTCTCAAAAAGTGTCTTTCCTACCTTTCTGTACTAATAAAGCGTGGAATTTTTCAGGATTAGCAATCATTTCATCCTGCCGAAGCAAGTTCAGAGCTCTATTTGATTCGTCTTGTAGTAATCCAATCAAATCTGGCGAGTTCTTAGCGTAGGCACTGATAGTGTTATCATCGGCATAATTATGCAGACTAGCTTCTCTAATTAATAAGAAGAGGTCATTAATGTAGAAATTAAAGAGTATAGGTTCTAACACAGACACCCTCGTAAGCCTGGTTCATATTAGCTCGTTGAACTCGCTGGAATGGTTATTCTCCTTGGGAGCGAACGGCTCAAACGACCCAACAACCTGAATGTGAATGGCAGAAATAACAGCAGGTCGGTCGTTTGAGATGCTGAAATATAAATTAGTTCTTTTGGATCCCTGAGTGGTCGTTCCCAAATACTCAAACAATCCCAGCCAATTCAACGATTGCAACAACCTAATGATATATTCATATGATACCGGTACAATTTGAAAACAGCAAAGAATGGAGACGGTACATCAATTTTAGCTGGCACTCACAAATTCTGCTGTTCTCAAAGTGTACCCGCATCATGCGAGTGGAGTCCAAATGAGGTGATCATAGCAATCAAACACCTATTGGTTGCCAACGCACGCAGAAATCATCCAATTTCACACTAATCGGTCAACGACTTTGCTGCTTTCATCAACAAATGAAAACGTGAGCAAAATTTGTCCGCTTTTATTATTATTATTATTATTATTAGTATCAATTTATTCAAAGTAGGCCTACATAAATATATACATACAAGACAAGACATGAATGTACTGTTTGTGGTGTACAATATGTTGGTCAGCACGTCTCACAGTGTCTAACTTAGATTTTTTTCTCGTTCGTTTCGCTTTGTTTAACCTTAGTTTTGTTTCTTCTTAGTTAGATATGTTTGTAAATTTAGTTTTAGGTATTTACCTGTAAAACGTTATTGTTAAATTTACAAATATACTATTAAAAGCATTATGTGAAGTAAAATTTGTGAGATAAAATACAGCTGGTACCCACAAATAAGAAACCACTTTTTACCAAGAGGCCGCAAAATTTTTCTTATTTAAAGNCACGGGTTTCTGAAGGATATTAGTATAAAGATAATCGATAGGCTAACGGGGGGAAATAGGATGCGGGAAAGCTTCTGGCAATATCGGCTGGATTGCTTTGCCCCTAAGGGATTAAACACTAGGCAGGTTGATACATAGATTTGATTTTTGTTTACATTTCGGTTGTTTGGTTGTTTTGATGTTTGCGCTCAGCTTTTCGTTAGGGTCACACGCTGTTTTTTAAGGATCTCTTTTCTGCCAATCCGCTTTTGGATCTTTCTATTGCTTGTTTTGTTATTACACACGTTTTTTCAGCTCCCGCGAGACAGACACCGCCGCCGACTTTAGCGGCTCTATACTCTGCGCTTTCTTTGATCTCCCTCTTGCCGCTTCTGGTAACATCCCTATTTTAACACCTTTTGCGATTTATTGTATTTAGCGGGATCCCGCTTAGGCTATTGTTTTATATTGTTTTTGAATTTCGAGATGTATATGTATGCTCTGTCTGATTTTGAAAAGTCATTACTGATGAAGGCTTGCGCCGAAACGTTTAACGAATGTGTTTTTTCTTGAGTCTATATATCTATTTTATTACATATTGAGTAGGAGCTTATGAGAATATACAAGACAAGACATATATACATACAAGACATATATACATATAGATACAATAGCTATAACTAAGAGCTAATTCAAGCCTACTATCTAAAAAAGTAACATTTGTAAGAAAAAATTAAAAAATAAATAAAATTCGAATGATTAAATACAGATACATTTTACAGATTTTTACAATGCTTTTAATATTTACAATGTTTTCTTGAAGAGAATTTTGGAGTACCCTCGCGAAAATTGAAAATGGCTACTAAATTACCGCAGTTATTTGAAATCTTTTTTGATAAATCGACAGCAGGTACTCCCTCTCCCCTGCAGAGATTTTTACATGTTAGAAAAATGTCGAGCTTGGGAACGAATTTACATGCGCTTTACAGTCAACCGATGTTTATGTTTCTTGAAATATCAACACAAATTTTGTAAAAATGAGATATAGCATATAGCGATATAAAATGCAAGATACACGTAGAATGCAATAAGGACTAAAACTGACATGCGCGCTAAGCACAATATTGAATGAGTTGCAAGTACCATACGAAATTCGCCTACCCTTTTCGTCAATGATAGCCACCCCCTCGGCTTAATACAGGAATGCATTAGATTGCTAAGATAAATGGTCAACTCGCGAACAATTTCGGCATAATGCGGCTCTTTGGTTCTTGTTTAGCAAATCATTCATCGTCCTGTCCATAACCAGCACTGAACTTTAAATATTTCCATAATGACGAGACGGCTTTGAAAACACATTTTAAGTTGGAGGATTTTTCACCAAGGAGATGACCTAAGTGATTTTGAATTTGCTATTTGGAGCTGCTTAAAAACAATGATTTTATCGTTTAATATCCAGAAGTAAATGATTAAGACATTACAGTCAAACCCATAATCAGACTTCAAGGTTTTCTCTTATAAGCTCCTGCAACTAAATGGCTTCTGCGGCAACTTTAATAAACTGTACAAATAAAAGAAAAGGGGGTCTAGCTAATGTTTGTGCAGCTAGAAAGGTGCCTGCCCGCAAATGAAGAAACAACTGGCGTGATAGAGGGCCATTTTTACCTCGGAATAGCACAAAGTTGTAAGCCAACTGACCCAATCTATCAAGCTCAAGAAATCTTGAATTTTACTGAAATTCAACAGAATCTTAAGCCCTCTGAACCGTAAGTCTTCTCGTTGCACAGACAACTGAACAATATCTATGAAAAAGCAAACTATGATAGATCATACAAGAAGCATTTTAACCGTCTAATCAGAGTAAAAAACACCACTCGATAACCGAAAGATGGCAAAGTAGTTTGTTTTACCCAGTTGCATTTTGAAATATGCCAATCACAAACATCCTAGCCTTGGCTTGCATCGAGTTATTTTATTGGGAGCCGTATGAAATTGGCTCTACACAATGTGCAGAAAATATTTGTAGAGTTTCAGCGAGAACATGAACTATTTCTTTCTACTCAGCAAAAGCTTGCGTGCAGACTCGACTTATTCGTGTGCATAGACGTTTCTCCAGCAGTACTGTCTACGCATCAGTGACAAAAAGCCTGTCCAAAATCACGTGCGGTTTCCAGGATCGAGTAACCAAGCCTCATTGGTGTAAAGAGAGCTCTGTTGTTCTATTTTAGTTCAATCGATTGACAAACATTTTTAACGAGTTCTCGTAATTATTCTAATTGCATTAGATAGGGCGGCTTATAACTAGGATTATAAACAAGGTAATCAAAACAACCCCACAAAAAGGGTTTATTTGGCTAGGTTTGCTTATGCTCACGCCAATTAAATCAAAATATGCCTTGGCTGATATCAGCAGACTCGCTTTGTATCGCTGATGCGCAGACTCTCCTGGACGAGAAACCTCTCTGAAAAAAACCAGTCGAGTATGCACGCAGGCTACTCATCACTGGTTGCCTGCATCAAAAATAAAAAGCTGATCTCAAAACAAATGCACATGTATCGGGGTTGAGTCGGAAAGATGTATCCACTAATTGAAAAATCACACAAATAAGCTATGCAACCAATTTGTAAGCCTTCAATTCAATCATCTTACTGAATCTTCAACTAAATTTTTGATACAGTTGCCATATCATTAGAAATTATAAATAAATTCTTAAAAATAATCTAAATCCTTAGTTAGGCAAAGGAGATGTAATTTTTCAATATACCGGGTGGCCCAGAAAAAAGTGACCCAACGCAATCTGTCACATAAAATTAAGTAAGTGACCGATTGAAATGCTTCAAACGTTGCTCTGTCGCTAAAAGGCTAGCCTATGCTTAGAGTATTTTTTGCAATTTTTTTCGGCACCGTAAATTTCCAAAATTAAGGATTTTGAGGAAAATGGCATGCATGAAATCCTCTAAAAGTCGTCAAAAACAGGGGATCGATTTACAGCCATTTCAAATCTTCAAAACAAAGAGGAGCGTGTTTCATTTCAACCTGGGAATAGGCAACCCAGTCGGAGGAAGTCTTCAGAGCAATTCTATAGTCCCTAGGTACTTAAAAATATTCTCAGGAAAAATGAAACACGCTCCTCGTTGTTTTGAAGATCTGAAATGGCTTTAAATTGATCCCCTGTTTTTGACGACTTTTTGAAGATTTCAAGCCTGCCCTTTTCATCAAAATCCTTAATTCAGGAACTTTACCGTGCCCAAAAAAAATTCAAAAAATACTCATAATATAGGCTAGTTTTTTAGCGACAGAACAACGTTTGAAATATTTCAATCGGCCACTTAGTTTTTTTTCTATAACAGATTGCATTGGGTCACTCTTTTCTGGATCACCCGGTATTACGATTTTTGTCAAAGAATGGAAACATTCTTCAAGCTGAAAAAAATGTCCTATTCCATCATCATCTAATTACAGATGAAAGAAACTCAATAGAGCTATACCGGGTGAGTCAATAAAAAGGCCCGGCGTTTGAAAAAATGCTGCTCTCTCAATAACAAAGAAATAACATTGAAAACTGTCTTATTTTATTCCCGATATTCAGTAATTTACCCGGCTTTAAGGTAACTCTGCTTTCCGCTCCAGTGAACAGCGAGATGCCGTTTCGCAAAACCACTCTCATCAGAAAGCAGTTAATTTTTCCCATATTATTCGGCCTATCGAAAAACGGTAAAAAGAATGTTTTCAGCATAGTCTGGGCAATCGAAAGATGTATAAATCGCTGTTTCCGTTATAGTCCGGTGGCTGGAGGGGGAGCATTACCACCTAGAAGGAGACTTTACGAGATCCACTTTTTCTGGGGTAGTTTTTGGTGTAGATTTCAAATTTGAGTGTTGATCAGGCCGTTTGGGGGGCTTTTTCGAGATATGGGGGGTTGAAAAATTTTCTGGGGAGGTGTCTTTGTTTTACGGTATACTTCGTTTTTTAAGCGCAAACACTGTTAAAAACAAGCATGACAGTAAGAAATAAGAAAATTTAGTCGTTTGTTACCATATAGGCCACTTCCGATTATTGGGGGGAGGGTAGGGCCGAAAATTTCCAAAATGGCATCACTTCCATTCTATATATTCCAATGAGCAGTCAAAA
>REGL01000157.1:180537-190749 GCA_004194395.1 Aurelia aurita complex sp. Pacific
TGCCAATGTGTATTGAATTCGGATGAATCTAAAGCATTTGTCAGAGGGGGGGTGGAAAGCACCCCCCCCCCCCATAAATGGTAGCTCGAAAAAAGCCCATATGGATTAAGCCTATTTAAAGAATTAATTGATTGATGATTGATGATTGATGATTGATTAATTAATCAATTAATTAATTAATTAATTAATCGATCGATCGATCGATTGATTGATAAATGTTTTCGGTCACTGGCTTTGTGAGCCAATGCTTTGACGAGATCCCGTGTGTTATACGACAAATTGTACTTAGGTAGCTTCATACCTATATTGAGTTTTGAGTTTGAAAACCATTATTTAAAAATTGATAAATGGGTATACTTTTACGAAATTTTCCAGATTTATGGGTGCAATTTTCAGAAATGTTTACGGATTATGGGTGGTAGTTTTACGCTTTCAATGGCACAACCCCGTAACATGGAAACTTAAGTTACCCACCTCCTCCCCCCCCCAGCATCAATGGTTTATTATCGAAGCTAAACTATATGAGACTGTTAGCAGAAGAAGTGCGATTTGACATATTAAGCCTGAATGGTACAAAAATTGATGCAAAGATTTGAGATGAAGAAATCCATATCAATTGACCAAAGGGACCAAAAACGCACTCACCCACCTCAGTGCATGAGTTGTTGTTGATACTTTGCATTTTCGATCAAAGTTTACTCTTGATTGTAGTTTCTGGAGAATGCATAGCTTGGTATCTGAGATGCACTCCTATAATATGTTACCATACCTCAGGTGGCTGTCGATCAATGCTCGATAAACTGCAGCTACCTTTGACTGGGGGAGAATATCCTTCAGCTTCCGAAGTGCAGAGAGACCACTTTTAACCTTAGCTTTAACTTTTTAATAATGATCGTTTCAGCGAAGGTTTCATCTATATTGTGACCGAGATACTTGGTTTTCGTAATCCTATCTATTTTCATATGGTTAAGCTCAATTTCTCTCAGGTCCTTCAGATTAGTTTGCTGCTTTGAATGGCTTATGATCACAAATTCGCTTTTATCTGCGTTCAAAGTTTATTTTGCCGCATCCATTCAGCGATAGTAGCCATCTCATTATCTATATTATCTACATGAAGGTGTTGTAGCGCAGTGGTGTAATCCTCTGACTTTGCAGCCAGAACAGTCAGGCGGAGTGGGTTCGATACCCGGTAGGGCCCCATTATTTGAGCGTCATGACAGGGGTCGCGGACTCGATTAGGTCTGCTCCATTTCTGCGATCCCAGCGCTTGGTGCTGAAAAACGCAACTTCACCTTCACCTTCACTACGGACGATTAAAACCTAATTGATACTATATTAGATTCTGCCTGACATCAGATGCCGGGTCAAGTTTGTGATGAAAATTAAAAATGTCACTAGCGCAGCTCTTCATGGTTTGAAGTCGCAAACAATGCCCGGCACCTAATGTGAAACAGAACTTACAAAGAAACGAATCATTGAAGTTAAGGGATTTGGTGGTTGCTTGGTACTGAAGCTACAAAGGATCTTAGTCAAACCGAACAGTTTCGTCAGTGAAACGTAACGTCAATTCCAGTATATTTCTGTTCAAGTCATTAGAAACGCCTTGATCACCATACATTAAAAGCTGCGTCAGAGCATCATTTGGAAGATCGGTGATTTGCACATATGCTCGTAGTAATTCAGGAATTCCAGCGAGAAGATTTTCCGTAGAACATCAAAAGAAGGGCAGAGCAACAAAAAGTGATCAAAAGTGATCTTCAATTAATGTTGATAAATAGCAAGGGCCCCAAGTACGAACCCTGAGGAATGCCACAATCTATGCCGTTTGTAGATGACTTTTGGCCATCAACACAGCAGAATTGTTCTCTATTTTTGAGGTATGATGTGAACCAGCTAAGCGTTTTCCCAATGACTCCAAGTGCTGACAACTTCGATACAGAATATCATGGTCGACTGCGTCAAAAGCTATTCAGGTCCAAAAATAGGCTCACATTTAGTTTGCGTTCATCAATATTCTTGTACCAAGTTTTCATGATATTGAGCATCGAAGATAGTATCCGATTTAAAGGTCAACAACTGTGGCAAATGTCACCACACACAATACGGAATTCAGGATCCCTTGGTCAGCTTAAATCAAATATAAAGAGTTCGAACGGAGAAAATCATCCATGCAAGCTGTGTCGCATTTTCATTCCGAACTTTGGCTTTTTGTGATAAATGTTTTTATAAATTTGTTTGATATTGTATACTTTTGATGAATTATAAATATGTGATCTATATTCTTTGTGTATTATATATGTATACTTAAAAAAATAATTTTTTTACTCTGTACCGGGTGTTCAAATAAATGTATACAGATTTGGTTGACTTTAGCGATGTGAATTTAGCCTTAATAAATGTTTAATCACTCTCAAAATGTTCCTCGATAGTTAACTTGAACATAGATACCTTGTTTGTTGGAATTGGTGCTTTGAAAGCAGAAATATCAATCTTGAAAGCTCAAATTTGGGTGCACTTGCAAACCAGAGCTTTGGCATTTTGGCCTGAGCAAATTTCTGAAGCATATCGAAGTTAAGAACTGAAATTAATGAAAATTAAGAAACTTCCCAATGGGTGACTTGGGGGTGACGTCTGGAAAAGAGAATAACACAAGATCTAATGTTGTTCAAATTTTATCAAGGCTATCGTTGATTTATACGCTGTGCCTTAAGAAATTGCTTGGGCCAAAAGGCTAAGCTGTAGGAAGTGGCAAATTTTAGCTTTCAAGATTAACATGTCTGCTCTCAAAGTACCAATATCAACAAACAAGGTATCTATGTTCAAGTTAACTATCGAGGAACATCTTTAGAGTGATTAGACATTGATTGAAGCTAAATTAACGGCGCAGGAGTCAACCAAATCCGTATACATTTTTTCGGGACAGCCGGTAGTAGGCTTGAATTGGCTTTTACTTTATATCTACTTAGATGTATGCCTACTTTAAATAAATTGAATATATATATATATACCGGGTGCGCCAAAATAAACTATGCACGTTTTGCAGGCCACAATAAATCGTACACTGGACCGATTTTGCAGATTTATGACTTAATCTTTAGAAGAAAGCCTGAATTAGATTCTAGAAATTTTTGCAAATTTTTCCGTTCTTAGTTTTTAGAGCTAGAAGCGAGTTTCTTAAAATCTTCGTTTTCGAAAACATTTACTATCAAAATAAGTCGATCAACTTTTAAAAGATGAAACCTGAATGAACAAAAAGAAAACGTTTTCAGGGTGATTTGGGGGTTTAGTACGAACTCTCGTACAGCAGATTGTAATTGGTCGATTTCTAAATCGCAAGTCACCACGAACAAGTTCTCTCTTTGCCCATTCATGTCGATTCTTTAGGAAACTTCCATCGATGTTTTTGATCGTTTTCAGCGTTTTCGAAACTTAAATTTCAGGAAACTCACTTCTAGCTCTAAAAACTGAACATGAAAATGTGCAAAAAATCCCAGTATCTAATTCAGTCATTCTACTGATGATTAAGTCACAAATCTTCAAAATCGGTCCACTGTACGATTTATTGTGGCCTACCAAATGTGCATAGTTTATTCTGGCGCACCCGGTAGATAAATATATATATAAATGTATATTTTCCGCACGCCACCTTGCTATCCTACAACCTTCCTTCCAGTCGTTTCCTGTGCGTTTGTCAATGGGATTAATTAAGTCAAACGCTGCATCAATCAGAATTTGTCATTCGCCCAAGGCTCTTTTCCCAAGACCATGGGGGTAAAACACGCTAAAATGTGGCATTTCCCGTCACCATAATGAAAACATATTCATGGCAATCCATTCTACGATGTTTTTTCCATCAAAAACCATCCTAACTGGCGACAGTTTTTTCTTTATTCTACGAAAACAATTAAAAGAAACAAACAACAAGATTTTTAAACTACGTGCCATCCATAGTGGGAAAGGACATATTGTCAGCGAGTTCCCACTATGAATGACACTTACAATTTCAAATATATCAAATTAATTTCACTAATACACACGTACACATACGGATATACATACAAGCATACACACAGATACATTCACACATAGTACAAATAAACAGACACAGTCACTATTATGTCTAGCACGAATGCTTTGTTTCCAGAGGATGCTAAGTTTCGTAATCTACAAGATCAAAACGCTTCCATGATTTAATGTACCTTGTTGTAGCTTCAAGAATCATTCTGTTGATGATATAAGGAAATTCAGCACTTCCATACAATAGCAGTGAACAAAAGACAGTATCATCAAGGTTGGAAATATCTAATTTCGGAAATTCTGAGAGTTCGCCATGGAGATTCATACGAAAGTTGTTAAAAAAAGGGCAGTGCAGGAGGAAATGCTTGTTTTCCTCATTTGCTGTACCGCAATTGCAAAGTGGATTTGCTGTGTTAAATCTGTGCCTAAACAAATGCTTATTTAGTACACTGAACTGGAAGCGCAATTTTGTTACGATTCTAATACTCTCGATATCATATATGTTGTAAACACAATTTTCAGTTGGACGTACCTTAGAGAGTAGCTTTCGCTTGAATTCGGCAATAGACTTTGAGCACCTGGTATCGCTACCCAGTAAATTCCATTGAAAAGGCGCGTTACTAAAATATGTATTTGAAAAACGCACAGTCTTGTCAATAGAGGGAGAATACATCCTCTGATTTCTAAGATTATAACTGGTTTGTCGTTCAGCAGGGATTTCATTGAAGAGATATTCTAGGACCTGTTTATTTTTCAGATCGCAAAAATTACATAAACGACGATACCATCTTCTACTATAAAGGCGAAAGTTTCATTTCGTGCAAAAGTAGTCCAGTGACACTTAAAGACAACAAGCTGATTAATCTCAAAAAGTTGATTAATCCACTTAAATTTGAAACTTCCGACGCGCTTATAGGGTTTGCCATCTGCTCATTTTTGAAACGCTTCAAAGTGACTGATTTTCTGCAGGGTCTGGCAAAAATAATATGATAAGAGTGTCATCAGCTCTGAAATACAAATAGTTGTTAATTCTAAGGAATTCATTCATTTGATTCATTTGGATGTGATAAACCTTATTGCTAAATTATACAAGGATCAGGAATCGACAGTCAGAACTACCTATGGAGATTCAGAATGGTTCAACATCAAGAGAGGGGTGAGACAAGGTTGCATAATATCACCATCTTTGTATAACATATATGCAGAAAATATCATGAAGAACACATTGGAAGGTTTTGAAGGGGGAATAACGTTGGAGGCGAAAAGATAACAAATCTATAAGATTTGCGCAGATGACACGGTTGTGATATGTAACAGCAAAGAAGAATTGTTAAAGCTGTTAAGTGATTTAAAGAGAGAAAGCGAAGAGATGGGGTTGTTGTTGAATGCAAAAAAGACAAAGATTATCGTGGTAGATGAAAATAGAGAAACAAAAGAAGGTTTTAAGTTAGACGATGATGAGTTGGAGGAAGTAAACAGTTTTGTTTATTCAGGATCAACTATTAATTCCAAAGGAGATAGCACTGAAGAGATTAAACGAAGAATAGGAATGGTAAGGGGCACTACAACGAAAATAGTAAAAATCTGGAAGAGCAAAGCCGTGAGTACAAGACTAAAGTTAAGATTGATCGACATAATTCTGTTTCCTGTTACGAGTTATGGAAGTGAATCTTGGGCTTTGAAGAAAAATGATGACAAAAAGTAGATGCTTTTGAAACTTGGGCCTATAGAAGAATTTTGAGAATATCTTGGCGTGAAAAGAAAACAAACGCGTGGGTGCTAGAGAAATGTAAAAGACAACTCCAGCTGCGAATAAAAATCATGAAAAGAAAGATGAGACTGTTTGGGCACATGATGAGAAAGGAAGGCAGTTTGGAAAAGTTAATTGTTGAAGGAAAAATCAACGGGAAAAGGAACCAAGGAAGGCAACAGACATCGTGGCTAAGTGACATGGAGAAATGGACTGGGCAGAGCAGAAATGTATTCAGAAGAACGGCAACCAACCGAGAACAGTGGAGAATTCTGATGGCTAACACGACGGCACGCATGCGTGTAAACCGATGAAGAGAGAGAGAGAGAGAGAGAGAGAGAGAGAGAGAGAGAGATTCATTTGGAACAAATTGCTACATCATTGACAGCTCTCTAATTAAATCGTTATTTTAAAGCGGGTGTCTCAAAAAGTACCCACCTTCCCCTTGATTTTAGCAATACATGTGAAACCACTCACCTTTTGGAAGATGCATAAAGCTGGAAACGTGCGAGCAACATCGAGAGAGATCAGTCCAACAGTATTTTCTTTACTGACGACAAGAGAACTCTCACTATCATGTAACGTAGCAATTGGATCTTGATATTTCTGTGATAATAGCTTCTCCACAGCATGTGCTTGCAGTATCTGGAATAGCTCTGGAATAACAACAACAAATTTATGTCACCTAGAATACAAGAATGGTGCTTTCAAAACAGGGTCAATCAAAGCAGGTTTTTGTCTCTTCAATAGTTAATGAATACAGAATCCCCCCCCCCCCACCAAATATTAACTTTTCAAATTTATGGAGCTTAGCAGCATTCCTGGGTTTAAAAAAACTTGATCGTGTTGAAGTTCAAGGAAGATTCATGAGTTGCATCGTTATTACTTGCTTCTGAATGTGTCTCCTGGTACAAATGTCAAGTTGCAGTCCATTTTTAATGCTAAATTCTAAATTCTAGTTGTCATAATTGTAGTGAAGTACGGAGATACTGCGGTTTTCAGGAGATCCGTGATTTTGGCATTCTTTCGCCATAAATCAGCAGCTACTTGTCAGATTTACTCAAACTAGGTATCAAACTTTAAGTTGAAGTCTCTTCTGTTCATAAAATTGAAAAACGGGAACATTGAATTCAGCCCCCCCCCCCTTCCATAAAGACCACAAAGTCGTCCATATTTTAGACATAAGGACGAAATTTGGTCCAATGGTGTAAAGTAAGACATTCTACACAATACGTAAACTGATTACATCTTCATAGTTATCGCTATTGATAGACTGATGGATGCTCAAACTACCACTCATAGACTTTCATATTGAAAATTAGGGCGAAATTTTTTCCCCGACTTCATGTCCGGATAAGGAAACCATAGCAACACTTTACGAAAAGCTGAAAGCTCGAGGCAATGGCGGGTAGGCGTAAGTTGCCGGCTCAAGCCTCGGATGCTGAAACGCCTCAAAATTAAAGTTTTAAGTGATATTAGCCATTATTTTTTTTTCATTTCATTTCATTTTTCATTTAATACATTTAAGAAGGGTTGCCCTTCAACAAGTTGATTTTCAAGGGGCCCTCCGATAAAAACATTTAATTACAATTTAGAAAACAAAGTAAAAAGCTATTAAATAAATTAAACTATAAAAGCTTATTTACAATGTTCAAAACCTATTTACAGTGAAGTTAAAAATTCAAACCTAAAATCAAAATGAAAGGAAGCAGTTTTTAAATAGTTTTCTTGAAACTATACAAGGAGGTTGCCTGCTTTGACTCGGCTGACAGGCCATTCCATAATTGTGCACCTCTATATGAGAAGCATCTCTGGCCATTTGATGACCTTTTCTTCGGTAACCTAAGGTCCGTCCCCGTATTACGAAGGCTATATGATGAGCAGAGTGAATTTCGTGTGAAAAGGTCACAAAGGTATTGTGGAGCCAGTTGATTCAGGGACTTAAAGACCATTGTTTTAGATTCACAGGTAATCAGTTCGTCAATGGCCTTCCATCCCATCCCTTTGATAAGAGGTCTGCCTGGGGCATCAAAGCTGCTATTTGTTATTATCCTAGCAGCACGGTTTTGATTATTAGTATTGAGTATTGATGATTATTATTATCTNCTGACAGGCCATTCCATAATTGTGCACCTCTATATGAGAAGCATCTCTGGCCATTTGATGACCTTTTCTTCGGTAACCTAAGGTCCGTCCCCGTATTACGAAGGCTATATGATGAGCAGAGTGAATTTCGTGTGAAAAGGTCACAAAGGTATTGTGGAGCCAGTTGATTCAGGGACTTAAAGACCATTGTTTTAGATTCACAGGTAATCAGTTCGTCAATGGCCTTCCATCCCATCCCTTTGATAAGAGGTCTGCCTGGGGCATCAAAGCTGCTATTTGTTATTATCCTAGCAGCACGGTTTTGATTATTAGTATTGAGTATTGATGATTATTATTATCTAACTATTAGCCATATTAGATATTTTCTCAATCCAAGAATCAACAAACCTTTCACCTTCAACCAGGACTTCCTCATTTCAAAGGCCATTTAGCTTCCACGAGCTTCAAAACTGCAATGACAATTTTTAACTGCCGAACGTTGCCACGAATATGCTATAACCTCGTTTCAGATGGCACAGATAAATCTGTGCCCTAACCGTCTCAATTTTTAGGTCAAAATCCATGAGTCCCATTTTGAGCAAAAAATGTTGTTGTCGTTGTTATTGTTGCGATAACGGGGAATATGACGCGAGTCTACGCAATAGGACAATTGTTTTAATTTTCAATTACATTTATGACGTCACTATGATGTCATGGTAGAGGAAAATGACAGTATTTGCTTATAATTAACAATACTGGCAAATATTTAAGTCTTAATTTGATAATTTCCTTCATAATAGATCTTATTCACAATTAATATAAATTCGAGGAGAATGATGCAAATCCCAGTACAGCAAGAAATTTACACCAGAACTATTCAGATGCAAGTACACGTACAAAACTATTTCATAATTCATGCGTTGCTCAGAGCAATGAATGCTTTTGTGGACTCCAAATCAGGTCGCAGCGAATGAGACATGTCAAAAGAACTGACGTAATTGTGAACAGGGTGAACGCTCTTAGAATGTATCACAAAAGCATAGGTTCCAAATCTTTAAAAAGGCTGGTGTAAAATTTAGTGAGCTATTCTTTGAACTGGATGACTTTAAAGACACTTTAGCTATTTCTATATAATTCTACCGTTGGACTTGTCTGAAATATTAAACATTTTTAGAATTAGAGTGTTTTTCTTCTTTTTCAAGAAATCAAGAAAAATCTTCAAAAAACTTAAAACCATCGTAATTTCTAAGCTGTTTAAATATCTTGACAAGTTATAATTAACTTGGAGTGCATTTAGATCCTACTTTGACACTTACCACGCACTTTGATAAAACCTGCAAAAAGGCTGCAAGCAGAGTGAACATAATGGGCAAAATAAGAAATAGTCTGACATCAGATGCAGCTGAAGCATTATACAGAATGATGGTATTACCAATTTTTACATATTGCGATACTTTATCACTTGGATTACCTGATTCTAGACTGAAAAAGATCCAAAGCATCGAGAAGAGGGGAAAGAACATAATTGCATCAACACTAGGAAAGAATATGGAATACGAATTCCATCAGTATCAAGCCTGATCAAAAGAAGAGCGTGTTCAATAGTATTCGAGTAAACGATAACATTTGTGAGCTGTTTCAAAATTACTTTGAGAAAATGGACCACAAGTATGCAACACGAAACAACCAGAAGTTAGTGAAATTACCGAAAGTGAAGCTTGAGACTGGACGCAAGGGTTTCTATTTTCCTGCTGCTAAATTATTTAATGCACTACCCCCCGTTAAAGCGTAAAATACAGAACTGTTTTCAGGAAAGCACTGGAAGAACATCGTAAATAGACATGAACTATATTTTTAATCATCTTAATGACTCTAAATTTGAAAGATTATCCTGTATAAAAATTCGATTTATTATTATTATTATTATCATCTTTTCTGAAACCAGCAGCAATGCAGACAAGCTCATATGTCCGAGATACGACTGACTTCGTCAACAAAATAGAGCAATTCAAAATCGACAGTACTAAAAGCAAAGATCCCTACATCGTAACAATGGATGTATCCTCGTTGTATCCAAACATCGACAATGGAGAAGGTGTAGCTGCATGCGTAGAAGCACTTGAAAGACGCACAAATAAGTCTGTTCCTAGCGATGTTATAGCCGACCTCCTAATCTTCATCCTAAAAAGCAACACACTATCATTCGACGGCAAATTTTACCATCAAATCAAAGGGACTGCAATGGGTACACCCATGGCTGTTAGCTTTGCAAACTTATTTATGTCAAAATTTGAGACTGATTTGCTACACGAGTATGAAAGAGAATATCATAAAGGTCCTGCTATGTGGATACGATACAT
>REGL01000157.1:227735-237803 GCA_004194395.1 Aurelia aurita complex sp. Pacific
AATGAATCAATCAATGGTGAACATATTCAAATCCTTTCTAAAAATATATCGGACTCAAATCGGCCATTCATGTCTACAATTATAGGCGATTTGCGCGAGAAAGCCCGCTACTTTTGCCTTTTATCCACCCAAAAAGATAACACGTGAGAAAACATACAACACCCATCATTGTTAAGAAAAATCTTTGGTCGTGATTTTAAGGCCATTTTGAAGGTTTGAGGTAGACTCACGAAATAGTCCCAGTTATCGCAACAACAACAGCAACAGCAATGACAACAATTCTTGTGAAAATCCGTCAAAATTTTGAAATGAAGTGGCCGATGCCAATCAGGTAAATCTTAAAATGGATTTTTTTAAAATGACAATCAGTAAAATATTACATTTGCAAATATTATTGTCTTGATATCCAAGGTGCAGTTTCCTTTTAAACGGGGATTGATTTTTGGCACACTTGGTAGCATGAAAAGACATGAAATGCTGACTTTTCTCTTTATAAACATATTGAAATCAAATTCTGTTTACTGATGGTCATTAAAAAGAAAACATAAAACATTTCAATAAAAATTCAGAAAGAATTATTTCTTACTCACCTTTCTTCTTCCTTTGTGGAGGTTGCCTCCATTTTATTTTCTATTTCGTTTGATCTACCAACTTTTGCTCAACAAAGCAGCAACTCTATGAATGTAGACAATATCGATAGTAAGTAACCACAGTAGTAAGACAGTTACAAAGTCTACACAGGAGGCTACTTTTTCAACTTTACATTACACGTTTTTTTTGTAGAAATTGGTTTATAAGAAACTAGCACTACCATGACCAAATATTTAAGAAACTCTCGTACTACGTTCAAGAACAATTAAGAAACTCTAAAATTTCAATTCTAGAATAAGAGTCGGTAGATTACGGTGCGCGTGGCATTGCCTTTGTAATATCAAGTTTTGACTGCCAAAAATTGGTAACTTTTTGCCTTAATGTGCATGGCTTATTCGTGGTGACAATTCCAATGCAAAATGCAAGCCCTTTGTCGATAAGAAGAAGGCTCAACTTGGAGCCATACACGTTTTTTTTTATAAGAAACTGGTTTACAAGAAACTAGTACTACGATGACCAAAAAAATTTAAGAAACTCTAGTACTACGTTCAAGAACAGTTAAGAAATTCTTAAAATTCAATTTCTGTATGTCTCTTTTATTTTATGTCTCTCTGACAAAGGTACTTTCATCTTTTTTTAACTTTTAACTGCAAAAATTGGAATTTTTTTGCCTGAATGTGCATGGCTTGTTCGTGATGACAATGTCAATGTAAAATGGAAGCCCTTTGTCGAGAAGAAGCCTCAAATTTGAACAATATCGCAATTTTAGGCCCAAAAATAAGAAACTAATCAAGAAACTTTTACTACTAAAACACCGAAATTTTCATGCAAAATTAAGAAACTTTTAGTACTAAGTGCTGGTCCAAGGTTCTTATAGAAAAAAGTGTAACGCAATTTTAGACCCCAAAAAATAAGAAACTGAAATAAGAAACTTTTGCTACCGACATTTTCATGCGATAGTGCTGATCCAAGTTTCTTATAAAAGAAACGTGTACATCCAAGACGTTAGTCTTGCGGCATAATGAAGGAAAATGGAAAGTCACAATAACTCACATCAAAATAATTACAAACAACAAGATCTTAAAATAATACATGTAACACATCAAATAAACTAACTCACGTAAACAAATGGAAAACATGGCTCTACTTCCAGGTGGTATATGATGGTCAAATATTTATGTTCCAAAGAAAATGTGTTTTGATTGACGTTCGGCCTAAATCAGCTTAGCTTCTAACCATGGAACATTGCGGACACCTATATTTTGTAGGAAATTTTTTATTCGATACTACTACCTTAAGTCCTCTGCGGAGGAGCATTGCTCGTGAAGCGAGCTACCTCTCCGAAGCAGCGATCACTTCGTGAGCAATGCTCCTCCGCAAAAGACCTCCGCAGTAGTAGTATCGAATAACAATTTCCTAGAAAATTTCCCACAAAATAAAGGTGTCCGCAATGCTCCATGTTCTAACGACTAAAAAGAGATGATTTTTAGATTTTCATTCCCAATCAAAAGCCTAGTACATGCTTAGTACCCGCGTATAAGAACCTAGTAGATTAAGAACCTGCAGGCTGAAATTTTGCAATTACATCTCCATTGTATAAGAACCAAATCAGGCTAAAATTTGAAATAGGTTCTTACTTGTAGAGATCATTGGTGTTATTCGCAACAGAAGTTTGTGGAAGAATCGTAAATTGTTAAAATATCGGATGAGAAACTTATGAAGGCTTTTCTGTGGATGGCATAACCATTTCTAATTCAACCGAAAATCCTGTTGCGAATCAAGTCATGTGAACTGACAGTAAATAATATGCCTCAATTTTCAATCTGAAGAAACTAAATTCCTCAAATCCCTGAATAAAATAAGAACCAATTTAAGAACATGAACAGCCTAATTTCCCACTAAATACCCAAAACATAAGAACCTCTTCAGGCTGACTTGCAAAGTTAAAGGCTCTTATACGCGGATTTTTACTGTACAGCTATTGACGGGTAAATAACAGAACGGAATAACATAACAGCAATACGTATAATAAGCGAAATGCAGCAAAAGTGACAAAAAGATGAAATGTAATCGACTGAATAGTCATGAATAGTCATTTCGCCAGAGGGCAGTTAAAGTAAATAGGCGTTGTCTTGAAATACCAGTGAGACGGAACAATTATAAAATCAATGCTTGTCTAACACAATACTTATTCCTATCGGGTAGTGTAATGTGTGAAATCTACGAAACCAAAGGACACAAATAAACAAAATTTGAGTAAACAACCAAAATGGTGTAGAAAAATGCTATATCTTAGAAATAAATGGGAATCGCTATTCAAAACGAGGCAAAGCAAATGTGTTAATTGTCCTCTTATTACACATGCGCGCCAACACCGACTGGCGAAACACATGAGCGTCCACGTTGTTTTACATTGTGTTTATCTGCTGTTATCCTATGATTTTGGCTCGGATTTTGGTGCAATTTTTGTAGATAATTTCAGCCCAGGCTGGCATCTGTCATACAATAGGACGCCAGTTTCACCTCAGCTAACAGGGGAGAAATTCCAGCCCGGGCTGAAAACTGTCATATATTCGGCCCCTAACTTGAAATAAGAAAGTCTAGTCTAGTAAAAGTCCCGGCAAATCTATCTGAAATCCGCTCGGAGCTGGATTTCCAGCAAGATGGTAAAATTCGGCTGGATTGCCTTGCTAGCCGGATACCCGGTACATCCTTACACCGAATCCAGAAAGGATATTTAAATCAAGAAAACTGCTCTAGAAGTTAATAATCTTATGCTCCAGACAGAGCCGTATTAGTTCATCCTTTCCAGAAATGTACCAACTATTAATACTTTTCATCATTTTGCAAGAAATTGTTGCATCGGCAGAAAGATCATTTTCAAAGTTGAAACTGACAAAGACATATCTAAGATATACGATGCCAAAAGAGAGACTTGACGATCTAGCAATTTTGCCACTGATTGAGAACCAGAGAGCAAGAAAAATCGACAATAATACATCATTTTGGGACACCCGGTAGATGGAAAATTTTTAGAGGTCTCTTCGAACAATTGCTCGTGTATAATTTTGGCAAAATTTGTATGCGACAGGGTATACTTTTGGGAAGTATTTTATGCTACAGGTTTTCTAGACACCCCCGGCACTTATCTAGTCAAGTAGCCCCCTCCTGGGGTTTGTCTCCGTTACGCCACTAATCACGAAAAATTTATTTCCTTACGTAACACGACAAGCAGCGATCACTCTGTAAAAGTCTCATATACACCGTTTTGGTAAAATTCTTTTTGTTTAAAGAAAAAACCGCAAAATTCCCTGAAAATCCGATTTCAGTAAAGAAATTTCGTACCCTTTTTTGGAAGTGTGATACACCCCTCGGTTATAAATATTAGTAGAGTAACAACGCTGGTACTCTATATTGGAGAGCTAATTTCTTTGAATAAGTATTTTTTACAGAATATAAAACGGCGATAGGGCATTAGCCATTAGTAGTCGAAACTGCATAATTTGCGGATGTCAATACATCCCTTAGTTTAGTGCTTTGTAGTAGTACACAAATCTTTAACAACATACCTGAAATCTTCCTTTTTCTCCAGCAGCAGTTGTCTCTCCGATGTGCCACACAAGAAGAGCGAAATTATGTCCAATTCGAGATTAAAACCTTGACCCTTCCGCTTCCATTGAATAGGAATCAAAATTTTCCGCCAATTTTTGCTCGTGGCCCATGGCCGAAAACCACCTGAGGCTTATTTTCATGGTCCAATGAGACAGTGAAAAAGCGAAGAAGACAAAAGAGAACCGTGAAGATTTCTCTAAATTTGAATGCAACCAGGACAAAGAACAACCAGAACACGTTTTTCATGGATTCGAAATAGGTCATAAAATTCAAAAGAGGTTTTATCAAGAGGTTTTATCACCTGACTTGAAGTGGTGTAAACAAGCTTGGAAAAGCCAGGTTTTATCACTTGATTTGAAATGTTGTAAAGTAAACAAGTTTCAACAAGTCATAGCCGATTTTGTCTCTTTGAGAGGCCATAACTCCTTATGAATGTAGATCAAATTTAGGAAAAATTTCACTGGTTCCTTTTGTCTCCCTCATTTTAACCGTCTGAATCGAGGGGAGTATCACTCTGTAAAAATCTCGTACACCTATGGCATTTTGTTTTCAAAAAAAATCTGGAAAAAATCCCTAAAAATCCTATTGTTTAAAAAATTCTCGTACGCATTTTCGAAAGAGTGATACACCCTTCAGTCTGAATGGTCCGTGAAAATGAGGCTTTGGAGGCTTTCGGCCATGGGCCACTTGCAAAAAGCAGCGGAAAAATTTGATTCCTATTATGCTCCTACCTGCTTCCAAATCCTTACTTTTCAAGTTCAACTGTATTTGATTGGCTGGCTCAAAAGCGATGTCAGTCAAATAACAATTCCTTTTGTTGTCAAGCAATTGACAAATTACGCGCGCAACACAGGGAGTCCAAGATGACGCTCATAAAGGGACGATCATCCAATCCCATTGTTTTCCATGTTATGCAAAGTTGCACCTTGTGGACTTCAACGGGAAACCGCGCTAATCCCCATGATCGTCCTGTGCAAAGATACCACACAACTGAATAAAATTCTGCCAATAGTCGAGAGGCCTTTATATCGCTACATAAAAGCACACATTCATTTTTCCTGTTCTATGCATTGCCGTTATCATCCAATCAGACCCGTGAGACTATTTTTAACACATACTTTTATTTCAAAGAAATTTTTGGTATTCTTTACGGTGTTGAAGAACAATTGATAAAGCCGATAAAGCGAGGCTGGACGTGACATACTGTTGTTGTTGTTGAAATAAATGCAGGAAGAGGTTCCATTTAAACATGTTATAAACAAGTCTATTCACACTTGTATTGTGATAAAGGATTATCTTAGTCACAAATCCACAATCGAAATGCCCTTGCTGCTCATTAAATTATATTATCTGTGACAAAAAATCTAAGAGAATTCCGCATTTTTCAGTTTTGCTTTCCTACAATTAAGTATTTACAGCAAATTGTAAAGCCAAGAGGGACTAGGGTGATTTCAGGTCGTTTCTAACTCGGTTTCTGAAAAGCATTAGCAACAAGGACAGCACAGTGATCCAGGGAGTGGAAGAAATACCAAAATATGAAGTTTCAAAATTCAAATTTATTTCATGCCCATATCATGAAGCACACTCTGAAGGTTTATGAAACACAAAAATTTTTAAAATTGGATAACGGATAGCCAAAAAAATGATTTTTGAAGTTAGGCCTAATTCATTGATTTTTTTGCAAAAATACTTCCAGAATATCGCTGCCTGGACTGAATTTTCAAAGCAATAATTCTCTGCTCAGAAAGGTCTGACAATTTTCATTTTGATCTTATTTCAATCCTCTAGTCATGTACTTTCAAGTAGTTGCAGCAATGATTGGAAATATCTATGTTTTAGTTCATTTTTATGTGATTCATAAAGGCGGAAATTTGCAAAATTAAAATCTTTAGAAATTATTTAAAAAATTCAATAGTTGAAATGTAAAAATTAGGGCAAAATGTATTTACCAAAAAATTACAAAATTAAAGCCACTATTTGTGCAAGTTTCTACCAAAGGGTTTGTTCTAAATCGTACTCAAAAAAAAAATTATGGTCATTCTTATTTTTGTGGTGCAACGGAGATTCTTGAGATTTTTTCTCAATGTTTTCTGCAATGAAAATAAATAATGGCCTGCTAAAGCTTTCAAAACTGTTTTAACTCCATCTCTTTGACATAGTGTCATGAAATTTAACCCTCAGAATGCTTTGTGTTTCATTGATCTACATGAAATCACTGTTTTCAAACATTTTTATTTGTCCCAACAGCAGAAACAAAGAAAAACATGTTTTCCAACATAACTACCGAAACATTTCGGGCTTGAAGAGACTTTGAGTGATGAAAATCATTCACTGTCATCATTCTAATAACAATTTTCAATTATATAGTCCTAAAGTACCTTATTCGTGGTAGTTATAAAAAAACAAGTTTTTGGTCGTTTTCTGCTGATCTGGCAAATAAAAATGCTCCAAAACAGTGATTTTATGTATAACAATAAAAAGCAAAGCTTACCGAGGGTTAAATTTCGTGACTCTGTGTCAAAGAGACGGAGTTAAGTCAGTTTTGAAGGCTTTAGCAGGCCTGGATTTATTTTTGTTGCAGAAAACATTGAACAAATCGGAAAAAATCTCAAAAATCTCCGTTGTACCACAAAAATAAGAATGACCATAATTCTTTTTTGAGTATGAGTTAGAACAAACGCTTCAGTTCCGTAGAAACGTGCACGAATAGTGGCTTTAATTTTGTAATTTTTTTGGTAAATACATTTTCCCCTAAGTTTTACATTTCAACTGTTGAATTTTTAAAATGATTTGTAAAGATTTGAATTTTGCAAATTTCCCCCATTATGAATCACATAAAAATGAATCTAAATACAAATATTTCCAATCATTGTTGCAATTACTTGAAAGTACATGAATAGAGGGTTGAAATAAGATCAAAACGAAAATTGTCAGACCTTTCTGAGCAGAGAAATAATGCTTTGAAAATTCAGTCCAGGCAGCGTTATTTCGGAAGTGCTCATGTAAACAAATCAAACAATTAGGCCCAACTTCAAAATCATTTTCTTGGCTATCCGTTGTCCAATTTAAAAAAAGTTTGTGTTTCATAAACATTCAGACTGTACTTGATGGCATGGGCATGAAATAAATTCAGATTTTGAAACTTCATAGTTTGGTATTTATTCCAAACTTTCTTTTGTTCCGGATCACTGTGACAGGCGATCAAATAATGTATTTGTAAAATTGCACGTAAATTATAAAATTCCAAAACAGGCAAATTTTGCAACTCCACAACCAATTCCCCCATACACAGGGAGTAAGCGTCCAGGTTGAGGCACACTGTGCTTTAAAACGACTTTTTTCGAGGGGCGTCTCACTCTGTAAAAATGTCGTACACCTTTTCGGAAGAGTGATAAAATCCTCGATTTGTTTTACCTATTTGAGATGTTATTTCTACGAAAAAAGTGCAACATTCTCAGATGGGCCCCTACAGCTCTCATAATGACAGTGCTTGTGTTTCTTATCCTGTTGGAAATGAATGAGAAAATTTCCAGCAGAATGAGAAAAACAAGCAATTTCATGTTGAAAGCTGTCGGGAAAGTTTCTTATTTTCGTCCGCTTAGGCCAATTAAGGCCCACCAGAAATTTTTTGTAGGATTTTGAGATGCAATGAAAGAATTCGTCCTTCTTTTCGTATCACGAGCGGCTAGGCTCCCGCCCTTTTGCCTCTGTAGGCGCTAGGCTCCTGGTATGTCTGGCTCCTGGGCTGTAAAGGCGCTGAAGCGTAGGCTCTGGGCTTCATCGACCTGAAGAAAGCATTTGATAGTGTAAATCATAACATTCTCCTTTGCAAAGCTAATTAGGTATGGTATCACAGGTCTAGACTGGAACATACATGGTTTGCTCAAGGATCTTCCTCGACGGCTTAGACTCCTTCGCAGTAGGCAGGTAAAGTATGCACGCAGCAGGCACGCAGGCTACCTTGATTCCTCCTGAGCTGACCTGCAAAAAAGTAGTGGAATTTTATACCAGCCGGAAAATTGCTTTATTGCTCCACACCGAGTGTCCGTGCGTATGTACGTAGATGAGGCTTCATACACGTATTTTTGAACAAGAAACTAAGGATTTGGGCCAGTCAGTACTGAAAGTTTCTCAAATCATCAGATTTTGAGCACTCAGAATTTCTTACGAGTTTCTTAAGGCTTCATAACAATTTTCACATAAAAATTCTCACTACCTGTGCCCCATGAACATTTCATAACAAGGTTGTTTAAGCTTTTCCAATGTTTAGACAGGAAACAAGTGAGGTAAAGTAAGAATTTGCCAAAGATTTCCTTTGTCAAAATAAATAGTTTCTAATAGTTTTTTGATAGTTATTTTCCCAGTACTGCAGTCTCTTAATTTTTTGGCGATATGAGAGTTGACTTTTTTATGGGCAGTTTCTAGCAAAAAGGATACTTGTATTTTTTTTATACATCATTTAATAACTTACAATACGCATTACTTATAGCACTTCTTACAAAATACTATACCCTACTACTAGAAAAATACCATTTGGAGTGAAAAACTACGTCTACCTCATGGTAACTAGCCTGCGTGCAGACTTTAATTTCCACTGCAAGGAGAGCCTATGATCATCTTGTAAATGCTCCGCCTTGGCTCTCCTTCGCAGTGGAAAGTAAAGTCTGCACGCAGGCTACATGGTAACATAAAATGGGAATACAAACATAACACTAGAGAGAAAAAGATTTACTTTCAAGGTTACATATAAAATATAATTCAGTTTACATTTTACTATTATACTCTCTTATTACAAATAAGTAAGTATGCACAAGATTTAGGGATGTTTCATGAGATAAGTATCTCAAATCCTCCAAAATTTTTTCGCACATATGTCACATTGCTTCGTGACTTTTTATTTCTATTTCATGAATTTTTATTGCAATGAAAATTCAGCCTCGATCCTGTGCTTTGTAATAAACAATAGAGAGAATTATATTGCATGAACCAATCAGCTTCATGAGATATGCCCTTTAAAGGAACAGTATTTTGATTGGTGGCTTGAAAGTCATGTGAAAAGTCCTGTTTTTTTCAAAACGGTTTGGTCAGCCTTGATTTTTGTTCGTTCACACATTTTTCAAGAAGGGTTCCAAGGAAATGTAGAGATGTGAAGCGGCACATATTGACATTAAAATCGCTTACTTGTGCACATTTGTTTGTATAATAGCAGACAAAAAACGAAATAAAATAACACGAGGCAAGTTACAGCTATTCATCCTCTGACCAGCAGACTAAACGAGTGAGTATTTTTGGTTTTTTTTTTGTTTTCCTATCAATTTTTGGCTTGAAACCAGCTAGAAGATTGTCAATAATAGGCCCATCTTTCCTTTGTATTGTTTTGAGACATCTAGAGCAGTCTTTTAGCATGAAAAAGCAAGCAACTAGTCACCAGACAGACTCCATCATACGTGATTCAGCTAGACTTGCCCCAAGTCTATCTCTTCCGTCCGTCTACACCGTTCCCTGTACAGTAGTTCCTGGATCCGCCACTTCCTGGATCCGCCATTCCAATGTTCCGTCCAGAGAGGTCGAGAGATCTCTTGAGCTCTCGAGCTCTCTTGACGGAATGTTGGAATGGTAGATCCATGAAATAGCGGATCCAGGAGCAACCCTAAAAAGGGAACGGTAGACGGACGGAAGAGATAGACTTGGGGCAAGTCTATGATTCAGCAGAGCCATCCATTTAGGCCACCACCACTCATCAAACCAGGGCAGTAACATTTGCCCTTCAACCACCACCAGTCTGCTCAGTCTGAAAGTATGGCACTTTTCGACGAGATCTCCGATGGTATGCAAGGAGACATTTCTTTTGTTCTCTATTCTTTA
>REGL01000157.1:256459-273456 GCA_004194395.1 Aurelia aurita complex sp. Pacific
ATCTTTTTGCCATATTGACAATCCGTTAATGAAGTAATAGCATTTGAAGGATAATGATTTAAAATTTTTGTATCTATCGCAAATTTTCAAAATACACCCTTTGATACATTAACTGTGCTGCTCACATACAATAGTGATAGCCCTCTAAAAATCTTTTTTCCAAAAAATGAAAGCAGTTGAGATTGAATTGTGCAATGTGAACGATTGATACTATACCCAACCAAATTTGAACAATATCTAAAGAAGGATTGCGTTGATACTCATTTGTAAGTTTATCTGCACAAAAACATCAAATGTTTTGTCCTAAAACCCATGCCTTTAAGTCATTTTATTCCGTTTCATGAATTTTAGATATGCAGGGGACTGCAAATAGATTCACTTTTTTTGGCAGAACATCCATTTTAGGTCCATGTACAGCGAATGTCATAATCCCCCATTGAAATGCCCCACTGTGCGTCATTGCTATAAGGCATAGACATACGAGAAATTTGGTCGTGATTTTATGCAGTTTTTGCGAGTTTCTTGAAGGGGCTTCCTCAAGAAAATCTCGTATAATTTCAGAACGGAGTGGCCGATTTCAGGCAGGTAGAATTTAGAATATAATTGAACATGTTCACTATTGAATGACCTATTTGCCAACATTATTGTCTTGATATCGAGGGATCTGTGGTCTTTAAAGGGTCTGTTTCATCCAGCATTCCTTACACGTGCCGTCTCTTGGTTTTCCTTTGTTGCCGCCATTTTCATGGGCCATGAAAATGGCGGCAACAAAGGCCAACGAAGAGATGGCACATGCAAGGCATGCTGGATGAAACAGACCCTACCGGGTGACCCAGAAAAAAGTGTCCCAACGCAATCTGTTACAGAAAATTAAGTAAGTGACCGATTGAAATGCTTCAAATGTTGTTCTGTCTCTAAAAGACTAGCTTATGCTATGAGTATTTTTCGAAATTGTTTTCGGCACGGTAAATTTCCAAAATTAAGGATTTTGAGGAAAAGAGCATGCCTGAAATCCTCAAAAAGTCGTCAAAAACAGGGGATCGATTTACAACAATTTCAAATCTTCAAAACAACCAGGAGCGTGCTTCATTTCAATCTGGGAATTGGTAACCCAGTCGGAAGTCTTTAGAGCAAGTTTATAGTCCCTAGGTACTTAAAAATATTCTCAGGCAGAATGAAACACGCTCTTCGTTGTTTTGAAGAACTGAAATGCCTTCAAATCGATCGCCTGTTTTTGATGACTTTTTGAGAATTTCAAGCCTGCCCATTTCCTCAAAATCCTTAATTTGGGAACTTTCCCGGGCCCAAAAAAATTGCGAAAAATACTCAAAATGTAGGCTAGTCTTTTAGGGACAGAACAACGTTCGAAATATTTCAATCTGCAACTTACTTTTTTTTCTATGACAGATTGCGTTGGGTCACTTTTTTCTGGGTCACCCGGTATAAAACAGGGATTCTTTTTTTGACTCACGCGGTATTACAAATGATCAACACAATGCTCATATTAAACTTTTCCTCTGTAAGCAATTTAATTTTCTCTCTAGTCCCAAGCAATGAGTATTGTCAGGACAATCGGCCAAGCTTTTGAAGTTTGTCATAAAATCAATCAAGAAAAATCGCCAGATGAGAATGATGTGGAGACTAAGGAGCAAGCTGCTGATATCTCCGTTAATGAAGGTAATTCTTAATTTACTGACCATTTTGACTAGAGTAAAATTGAAGTTCCCAAAGCGCCAGAAAAACTGCAGGGGTTTGAAAAGTCGTGATATCTGAAGTAATGGATGGGACTGAATGAATCAAAATCGCTTGATAGCAGAAAGGCTGAAGTACCGGGTGCACCACATGTATTCATGGTGCACCACATGCATTCATGGTGCACCACATGTATTCATGGTGCACCACATGTATTTATGGTGCACCACATATATTCATGTATTTTGTCCTCTTTGGAGAATGGAATCCCCCTGAATAGGTTATTCATACCAGGTGAAAGACTTGTTCATCCTCCCCACAGTGGGGCATCATCATGACATAGACCAAAAATTCAATTTCCTTCAACTACTTCCAAACATACCTATTTTGAAAGAGTAATGGTTGGGGATCACGAAACTTTATAAATATTCTTTCTATCCCTTTTCTGGAAGAATGTACGAGCCTTTAAGTACAAGGCTTTCTCACAAACAGGAGCAAGACAATTCCAGTGCAGTTGATCACTGAAAATTAAGCTACCTTATCTGCCTTCTGTAGCTCCTTCAGTGGATCTTACAGGTTAAACCTTTATATCAGTTTGATCTTTAGCCATTAGCGGACAATATTCATTACGTTGACAGCACAAAAGACTATTTTTCGTATTTTTTGCTAATATTTTGATCGGTGTACCATTGGCTGCGCTATTTAGGCCATTCTTAGCAACACACTTTCCTTTCTAGTTGGATACAAAACGTGCAGACAAGAGCAGACAAACCACACTATGCTTAAATTGTACCTGAAGAGTCTATGATAACCTGGTAGCAAGGATTGTTTGTGGAAATTTGCGGGTTTGAAGGAAAATCTGTCACAATATCTCCGTTTTTCATGAGATAATGGAAGTAAAAAAGAGCGAAGGCATCAGTTTAGGACTCTATGCCTCTGAAATCTAATTCTAAGACAGCTGAACCAATAAATATTGATGTCAAATGGTTTTAAGTGTAAAAAAAAAAAGAACTGCAAAAGTAAGGGGGCATGGGCAAACAAGGGAGCTATTGTGGGCCTACAGGGTACTGAGCAGAACAAACCACAATATTTTTACAATTTAATCCTTAAAACGGTCAAGAATTACAAAGGGCTTTCATATTATCCATAGCAACAGAAAACGTCATGATGTACACACATTTTTGGCAGTTATTATCTCTGGTTTCATTGTAAAACCCTCCAAAATAATCATAATAATCATCATCATAACTGTAATTGAGTATAGAAAATAAACGAAATTAATTTGCATTTTTTCTTACCAACCAATTTATTTCAAACATATTATTACATAGTTACAGTAAGACCATGAACATGAATTGTTAAGAATAAACAAAAAATTCTTCTTAAATAGCGAATGTCATGATGCCTTGTACAAATGCCCCACTGTGCTCCCAAGAGGATAGCACGCGCTAAAGCGTGCAGAAGTCATTGTTGTACGGCCCCGGGAAAAGCAGAAATGCAAGGGAAATTTGTTTGTGATTTTGGGCACGTTTTGAAGGTTTTTTGAAAGGGCTTTCTCGAGAAAATCTCTCATGGTTTCAGAACGGAGTGGCCGATTTCAGTCAGGTAAATTTTAAGTTAGATTTGAACATGTCTAATTGTCTACCATTAAAATATATATTTGCCGATATCATCGTCTTGATATCCAGGAAGCCGCGACCTTGCAAACAGGGATTCTTTTCATTGAATCATCCGGTAGATGATTCATCCTACTGTTGATAATTGATTGATCGAAGCATTGATTGATTGATTAATTGATTGATTGATTGATTGATTGATGGATTGAATAATCGTTCATCTTGCCAGGGAAAGGTGAGACCGATATTGATGATGTTGGCGAAACTGATATTGATGATGCTGCGATTCCCGATACCGATCAAAATGCCTCTAAAAAGAAGGAATCCAACGCCACATTTGTTACAGACATCGATAAAGCCGAGGAGAATACTGGTATCAATAGGGTGAGTACATTTCTTGTATGCCTAGGGATTTTAAACGTATGTGTGGTGTCCCAGAATAGTGTGTCCCATTTGTGTGGCTACAGTAAAAACCTGCGTATAAGAACCTACAATTTTGCAAGTCAGCCTGNATATCATCGTCTTGATATCCAGGAAGCCGCGACCTTGCAAACAGGGATTCTTTTCATTGAATCATCCGGTAGATGATTCATCCTACTGTTGATAATTGATTGATCGAAGCATTGATTGATTGATTAATTGATTGATTGATTGATTGATTGATGGATTGAATAATCGTTCATCTTGCCAGGGAAAGGTGAGACCGATATTGATGATGTTGGCGAAACTGATATTGATGATGCTGCGATTCCCGATACCGATCAAAATGCCTCTAAAAAGAAGGAATCCAACGCCACATTTGTTACAGACATCGATAAAGCCGAGGAGAATACTGGTATCAATAGGGTGAGTACATTTCTTGTATGCCTAGGGATTTTAAACGTATGTGTGGTGTCCCAGAATAGTGTGTCCCATTTGTGTGGCTACAGTAAAAACCTGCGTATAAGAACCTACAATTTTGCAAGTCAGCCTGACTAGGTTCTTATGTTTTGGGTATTTAGTGGGAAATGAGGCTGTTCAGGTTCTTAAATTGGTTCTTATTTTTTCATGGCTTTCAGGAATTTCTTTTCTTCAGATTCAAGCTTCAGGCCTATTATTTACTGTCAGTTCACATTATTTGAGTTTATGAGATATATTCCCCCACATAAATTTGTGGAAGAATTTGAAATGTTTATATAATCCAGAGAAAATCTTTCAAAAGCTTCTCATCAGGTAATATAAACATGTTTTATTCTTCCACAAACTTCTGTTGTGAATAACAGCCCCCCCCATGCTCTCTAAAAGTATGAACCTATTTCAAAATTCCAGGCTGAATGGGTTCTTATATAATTGTTGTTTAGTTGCAAAAATTCAGCCTGTAGGTTGTTAATTCACTAGGTCCTTATACGCGGGTTTTTACTGTATTGCGGAGGAATTTTAGTTTTCTCGTTCTTGTCTGGTTCTTCATACAGTTGCATGGAATAAGGTTTCAGCCTAGACTTTCAGACCAATCTGACAAGTAGTAGCCTAAGCATAGATTCGTTCCAAAAGAAGAAAGGGTCTACGAAACATTGAGCAAAAGCTTGCTACTACAGTTCCAGAGTTCTGGAACTTAATTTATGCAACCTTTGTTGAGACGCGTATCACACATTATTTGAATAGAGGATTAGCATAATTAATTGGGCAGCCGTAGCAAGCTTTATCTCTTTGTTTCTTAGACCCTTTATTCCTTAGGATGATGGGTCTACTCGTAGGATAGACAAGTAATTGCTGATTTACCGCAAACACTATTGTAGGATGAGTGGCCGAGCGGCTTAATCAGTTTCTGTCAGGAGACTGAAGTTAAGCTCGGTCGATTGAGGTCAAACTCCGGATTGGTGACCTCTGAGGCCTGACCTCGCAAGTCACCTCGCCGTCCTTTGGAAGGGACGTTAAACTAGGGGTCCCGTGCCTGGATGCGGCATGCACAGTGGGCTTAAATTAGCTTTAAGTAGCTAGAAATACTTCCTGTCCACTCAAACTAAATTACTGAAAAAAAAACTCTTGGGTGCTCATTTAATTAGGTTCACTCCAGAGAGGGGGGGCCTAAAAGAGAGGGGGCTTATTAGAGAGGAGGCTTATTCACAAATTAAAATGACAAGGATATATATGATTGTGGTTCAGTTCTTTTACAGCATATTATGCGGATTCAACATACAATTTTACGATTCAAATACATAAATTGGACACAGTTTTATCTCAAACCATATTAAAATTAACATGCAAACTTATTTAGCTCAACGAATGGAAAATCTTTCGTAACCTCTGTAATTTGATTATAAGTGTGGAGGCTTATTAGAGAGGAGGGCTAATTTATGATTTTTTGGCTCAGAAGGGAGGGGCTTATTAGAGAGGGGGGGCTTAACAGAGTTGGCTAAATAGGGTTTTTACGGTATCGCACTTGAAAGTAAAAAGTCATTATTTCAAAAACGGCATTTTCTTTTCCAAACATGTCCAAACCAAGTAAATAATATAACAAAGGGGAAGTGCTGTGTTGGAATTTCTCCTACAGTTTAAAAAAGGTTTATTGTATTGTCTACTGATAACACAACAACAACAAAACTGAACCATTTTCAAATGTAAATTCTGTATCGAACGATTTTTTTCAGTTCGTTAGTGAAGTGGTTTTATCTTACTTCTTGTAGATTGTTCCTCACGAACTTTTGAATGGAGAAGCTGGGTCACAAAAAATTGGCAATGTCACGCTTGCGCAGTTGCAGCAATTTTATGCACAACAATTACGTCATCAAATACAAGAAGCAGACGCTGCTAAAGCCGAGGTTGCGTTATTGAGACAACAATTGCGGCTCGAAAATGAAACAAGAAAAAACACTCAGGTAAGACTCAAATTAGGCCATTTGCTATATTTACTGGTTTGGACAGCATGGGGCTCAAAACTTTTTTAAAATCTTTAAAAGATGGGTGTAGAATTCTATTACAGTGCTCTTTGAATTGAATGGCTGGAAAGGAATTTTTGGTACTTTGCTGTAAATCCGTGGACATTTTTTAATATCATGGTTGTTTTTATAAGGTGGTGGCATTTTTATTTGTTGAAAGAATTCATGGACAATTTTGAAAAAATTGAAATCATCTAAATTCTAGATTAATGTAGGAAAAATGATGCGGTCATAAAGAAGACCATAGTTTATGAAGGTCGACAATATGGGGGCAAGCAGAAGTCAGTCTCTCTTCTGGTTTAGGATTTGGAAATTTGATAACGTCACAGCCTCAAATATGATAATTGCCGATGTTTTAAAACTAATCAAAATATTTTCATTTCATTTCATTTTGATTTATTTTAACAGGGTTAAATACATTCAGTAAATATAAATTAACTGATTTACAATGTGCCCTGCTTAAAAAAATATCTACGTAATTACAAGTATATGAAGTATATAAACAAACCAACTTTAAGATCCTATATAAAAAAGAAAAATATAGAAACAGAAAGGGATTCGGAAGCCAAACGTATGTGCTGAACTTTGAATTAGATTATCAACCTCTTTGATCATTCAAAAATGCTTTTAGCCTCGTTTTGAAAGTAGCTAGCGAAGGAGCAGTTTTAACTTCGTAGCTCAATTTGTTCCAAACAGTAGCCCCTCGATGCGAAAAGCTCCGCTGCCCATTTGAGGACTTACACAGTGGAATCCTGAGGTCAGCACTGGTATTACGTAAGGTCCGATTGCAAGAATCGGACAGTTTGTAAAACATAGATTGCATGTAGGGAGGTGCAAGCCCATTCAAGGCTTTTTAACTATNGTCGACTATATGGGGGCAAGCAGAAGTCAGTCTCTCTTCTGGTTTAGGATTTGGAAATTTGATAACGTCACAGCCTCAAATATGATAATTGCCGATGTTTTAAAACTAATCAAAATATTTTCATTTCATTTCATTTTGATTTATTTTAACAGGGTTAAATACATTCAGTAAATATAAATTAACTGATTTACAATGTGCCCTGCTTAAAAAAATATCTACGTAATTACAAGTATATGAAGTATATAAACAAACCAACTTTAAGATCCTATATAAAACAGAAAAAGATAGAAACAGAAAGGGATTCGGAAGCCAAACGTATGTGCTGAACTTTGAATTAGATTATCAACCTCTTTGATCATTCAAAAATGCTTTTAGCCTCGTTTTGAAAGTAGCTAGCGAAGGAGCAGTTTTAACTTCGTAGCTCAATTTGTTCCAAATAGTAACCCCTCGATGCGAAAAGCTCCGCTGCCCATTTGAGGACTTACACAGTGGAATCCTGAGGTCAGCACTGGTATTACGTAAGGTCCGATTGCAAGAATCGGACAGTTTGTAAAACATAGATTGCATGTAGGGAGGTGCAAGCCCATTCAAGGCTTTTTAACTATACAAGCTGTCTCAAAGTCAATCATATCAAACCTTTCCTTGGCAGATTTCCAGCAAAGTACCCTAAATTCCTTTCAGCAATTTGATTCAAAGGAAGATGTAACAGAATGCTACACTCACTCATCTTTTAAATAATTGAACATTATGCTTTGTCTACAAGCATCACAAAACTATTTAGCATTGTACGAAAGACGAGATCGATCTTACTTCATAGCAAATTGATATTGCATATTACAATTGGTCTGCAGTAAGAACCCGCAAAATAGAAACCACTTTATAAGAAACCTCAGGCTGATTTTTTCGAGAAATGGTGCCTTCATATAAGAAACTTCTCAGCCTGATTTTAGGAAGGTTTCTTATAGGAGGAACCCAAATAAATTCATATTCAATGATCTTTGTTAAAATCAGGTGCCAAACATTTTCAGAGATTTTATCCAAAAGTATCTATATCTGTATACTTGGTATGTATGATGTGGTTGAGTAATTTTAGAGGTAACAAGAACATACCGTTCGATAGAATTGGCTCTGGGTTTGTTTAAATATTTAAGTTGAAATCACTGAAGGTTTCTTAACCATGTGATAAGAAACCTTTCAGCCTGTTTCAGGTTAATGACCTTTTCAAGAGAAACTAAACAGGCTGTTTTTAAAGAACAGGTTTCTATTTTGCGGGTTCTTACTGTATTTCAAACTTCTACAAGGCTCTATTTGCCTTTACAGGTGTTAAGCTACATTTTCTATCAGAACCAACTGCCCTGGAGGCGCATGTTTTGATAATTTCGGATAATTTCATACACTCTTGGAATGAGCCTTTGTTATTGCCTGTTTTTGAATGGCAATGAATGCTAATGATCAGTTGAACGAATATTCTTTATGAAGTACTTTTGTTACGAGATTTGTTTTGTGTTACCCATGGGGGTAAATGTTCGTCCAAACTTTTAAATTTTTACTCCGAAGAGGTCAAGAATTAGTTCCCACATGGCCAAGGCACAAACATGGTTTTATCAAACAACGATCAAGTCAAAGCAGTATGTGGTTTGCAATCACAGACCAACAAAGATGCTCAACGATATCATGGACAGATTTCATGTACTTGTAGCACAGGAGTCCCAATCGCGTATTATGGCGTCCTAGCTTAACTAAGGTAACTTACGCTGCTGCTATTTCCTAACTTCAATATCATAAAGATAGCAGTATTTGTTCTTTGAATTGAGGAAAAATGAAAGTCATACCGTAAATGGTTGATTGTTATCTCGGTTATCTCTGTGTCTTTCCTCTTGTACTCTTGTGCTCCAAAATCATTGCAGTATTTTGCCGCCGTGGTAACAGGCTACTACTCTGTTGCTGTTGTTGTACTGCAAGAACGCAACAATATAGTTACAATGTATATTTTATGAAATTCATAATTAATGTATATTGCAATGTGTATTGCAATGTATGCAATGTTGCAATGTATATTTTATGAAATTCATAATTCATGTTATGTACCGGGTGTCCCAAAAATATGTATACGGATTTGGTTGACTCTAGCGATGTGAATTTAGCGTTAATCAATGGCTAATCACTCTCAAAATGTTCATTGATAGTTAACTTGAAGGTAGATACCTTGTTTGCTGATATTGGTCCCTTGAGAGCAGAAATATCAATCTTGAAAGTTCAAATTTGCCTCTCCCTGCAAACCAGAGCTTTAGCCTTTTGGCCTAAGCAATTTCTTGAGGCACAGCATATAAATCAACGAGAGAAATTTGAACAATATTATATATTGTTTTATTCTGTTTTCCAGAAGTCTTTCCCCAGTCACCCATTGGGAAGTTTCTTAATTTTTCATTAATTTCAGTTTTTAATTTCGATGTGGTTCAGGAATTTGCTAAGGCCAAAAGGCCAAAGCTCTGGTTTGCAAGTTGGCGCAAATTTGAGCTTTCAAGATTGATATTTCTGCTCTTAAAGCACCAATAACAAAAAACAAGGTATCTATGTCCAAGTTAGCTATCGAGGAACATTTTGAGAGTCATTAGCCTTTGGTTAAAGCTAAATTCACATCGCTGGAGTCAACCAAATCTGTATACATTTTTTTGGCACACTCAGTACATATTGCAACCTATAATGTTGCGTTATTGCAGTACAACAACAGCAACAGAGTAGTAGCATGTTACCATGGCGGCAGAATGCTTCAATGATTTCGGAGCACAAGAGCACAAGAGGGGAAAGACACAGAGATAACCGATATAACAATCATCCATTTACGGTATAAATTTCATTTTTCTTCAATTCATAGAACAAACACTGCTATCTTTATGTTGCAGTTAGGAAAAAGCAGCAGCGTAAATTACCTAGGACGCCATAATAGGCGATTGGGACTCCTGTGCTTGCAGTAGTCTGCAAGAGTCGTCATGCAGGGATCGTGATTTCACCACAGTAATGTGTTGCTCGTTTTCTTTTGAATGTTAGTTTCTTGAACCTCCTCCTTAAGTATCTTGACTAGGTACCTTTTCCTCTCTTTGTTGTTTTTCCCACTTTCAATCGCATTCATTTAACTCCTCCTCATTTCTCTCATGCCCTTCGCCTGGTTCCTTCCTGCTCACTTCCAATTTTTTAACTCAATTTTCGTCGCTACCGATTGAAAAGCTTTTGTTCGGGATTTTCCCGACTCAAATACCGGGTGAGCCAGAAAAAAGTTCCCACTTTTAAACATTCATATATCAAGAGTGCTGGATGGATTGGAATGAATCATTATTTGCTTGAAAGCCAAACGATCGAAATATTTTTGTCATTTTTCTCGCCTTGTTACAAGCATTGGAAAAATCGATAAATTCAAATTTATGAAAAGTTTGTGGTTGCAAAATGACTGAAAAGACCAAAAATCACGATTAACTCATAAAAGACTCCTTGCTCAGAACAACAGAGAAAAAGCGATTTCTCATAGGTGAGAGATATCGTCTGCAGATTTATGCCATGGGATAGATGTCTTCTACTATTGAGAGAGGTGAAATGTCCGTGTGTATCGTTCTGTGTGAGGAGAGTCCTAACGATTTGATCAGGCCCTTTTACGGTAATTTTGAAAGCATGAAATTTTCGTAAAATTGAATTTACCCATATTTGCAGTGCTCGTAAGAAGACGAGAAGAATCACAAAAAATGCTTTGATCTTTTGGCTTTTAACCAGAATTTGAATCATTCAAATCCATGAAGTTTTTGTGGTGCTACGAATTTTCGAAATTGGGAAATTTTTTCTGACTCACCCAGAAGAAGAATGTTTTATCATTGTTTTACCCTGCCACCATTTAGGGAACTAAAGAAGATATCTCTTAATAAAAACAGGTGCGTGTTGACCAATTATTAGCACAAAATCGAGAATTGTTGGTTACAATTCAAAAACTGATGTGGCAAGTACAGAATGCACCGGCTAAGGATGTCTTCGACCCTATCGACGAGTCTTGGATGACATCATCAATTGCAATTACCGACAGCTTTTTGCCGACCATGCCGAGTCATGCTCCACCTAAGGATGTAACAAATGACTGCATATCAAAAGTATATGATAATGCCCATCATCAGTCCATTGATTTTGATTCAGCTGGCATTACGTCATCAAATCCACACAGCAACAGTAATCCACTAACGCAAGTCAGTAATGGTTTTATCTCGTATGGGAATGACAAACAGCCGTTTCTTCAATCCAAGGGTGTCGATGTTGGGGGTAGTTTTAGTGATTTACGGAAGGGAGAACACGTTGAAGGGAGTGCACCAATTCACCATGTCACTAGCGAAAATGGTCCTGCTTTAGGTGAAAATATGGGGGAAAAGCATGGGGGTCTAAGCACCAGTTTTAGTGATCTTAGGAAAGCTGGCACCAGTGTTGAAAAAGTAGATGTAAACCATAACTCAGACCGTGTTACAAAGTTTGAAAGGAAGACTAACACCGAAAGCGTGACAAACGACATTAAGCCCCCTGATGCGGAGCTANAACTAAAGAAGATATATCTTAATAAAAACAGGTGCGTGTTGACCAATTATTAGCACAAAATCGAGAATTGTTGGTTACGATTCAAAAACTGATGTGGCAAGTACAGAACGCACCCGCTAAGGATGTCTTCGACCCTATCGACGAGTCTTGGATGACATCATCAATTGCAATTACCGACAGCTTTTTGCCGACCATGCCGAGTCATGCTCCTCCTCAGGATGTAACAAATGACTGCATATCAAAAGTATATGACAATGCCCATCATCAATCCATTGATTTTGATTCAGCTGGGATAACGTCATCAAATCCACACAGCAACAGTAATCCACTAACGCAAGTCAGTAATGGTTTTATCTCGTATGGGAATGACAAACAGCCATTCCTTCAATCCAAGAGTGTCGATGTTGGGGGTAGTTTTAGTGATTTACGGAAGGGGGAACACGTAGCAGAAAATGCACCAATTCACCATGTCACAAGCGAAAATGGTCCTGCTTTAGGTGAAAATATGGGGGAAAAGCATGGGGGTCTAAGCACCAGTTTTAGTGATCTTAGGAAAGCTGGCACCAGTGTTGAAAAAGTAGATGTAAACCATAACTCAGACCGTGTTACAAAGTTTGAAAGAAAGACTAACACCGAAAGCGTGACAAACGACATTAAGCCCCCTGATGCGGAGCTAGCAAATACAGGACTGTTGGAAACAGGACTCTCAGATGAAAGGAAATTGCCCACGGCTGCCGTCAGAAAAGTAGATTCGAGCATCCCGAAGTCAGAGCTTAGTAAAGAAATGATGGAAACATTTTCACAAGAACTTAATGAGCTCGAAAGTTCAACGTGGAATAACGAGAGGAACCGCGTACGCACGCAGAGTAGCGTAACTGATCTTTAATTAGTTAAAGTAATGTAAGGGACGTGTAGCTAGTCTTCACATTATAGCAGATCCATATGGGCGTAAAGGGGCTCTGTCGCCAAATTGGAAACAAATTTGTAAACACCATTGTTTAGGCACGTGCCCATTGTTTTCTGCAGTTTGCTCGATGGCTTCACATAGGCCCACATAAGCCACCAAAAAGTACCCGTCAAAATACATTTATATTCGAGCTATCGTAGGAGGTATGAATTTCTGGTTTTTTCCTATGTGAAGGACAAAGATTTATCTTCAAAATAACGCTTTCATTTTGAAACAAAGATGGAAAATCTGTGGGACATTGCCTGTCAAAAAATTGCAAAATTATCGTTTCGACAAGAATTTGAAGACGGAGCCCACTTAAGTAAGTTTTGAGTAATACCTGGTTCCTTTCGTGTACCCATCTCTAAACAAAATGCGTTTCTATGCATCAGATTTTATACTATTTTTTAATGCGAGTTAAGCAATATTTTTCGATAATTTACGTTTGCTTATTGTATGTCAACAAAACCTATTAAAGACAAGTGACGGAGATATGAGGCGATTTAAGTCAGGGGCCTGGGCAATCTAAATATAGCCTATTGTATTCCATTGTAATTGATGATCTCGAGAGATAAGCAAATCAATTGGACAAATGAAAGCACTCAGCCATCTTTTGTTCTATTTTTAAACTAGACGCCATATATCCGTCATTTGTCTTTAAAAAGCAACTTAATGTATTTAGTGGTAGAGTATCTCATTTTTCGTAGATTTTTTGGGACATTGTAAATAATTTGTTTTACTTAAAGTCATTTCTTTTAGGAAAACGCTGTAATGTAAGTTCAGAGCGTTTCTCTTAATCTAGGGTAATTTAGGCATTTTATAACTCATAGATTAATTTTTTTTTTCGGTAATGTAACCATAATTTCGTTGGTTCTAAAGTTTTCTTCAGATATTCAATATTACTTCCCATGAAACCGACATAGCAATGTACACTAAGAGCGGAAAGGTGCGTCCCTTCGTGTTGAGAAATCAACGGATATAAAAGTGGCGAGCGCCAGAGTTATTGTGAACGGTATTGAAATCGAAGCTGTTTACAAAGAAACAAAGAGAGAATCATGCACGTGTCTATTGTTTACTCTATGTGCCCGGTGAGTCAGAAAATATATCCACTGTTTGATAAACAGCACAGGGAAATACGTGCAACCAATCTGTAAAATTTCAAATTTCACCATCTCACTGAGGCTTCAAGTTAATTTTTGAAATCTTTTTTTCAGAACTATGGGTGCATTCTTTTCCTCCGAAATCAGGATCTATCCATAAGTCGTATAAGGAATGCCATGCTAGTTATGTGCCCGCCATGTTAAAAATACGTTGATTACGGCCAATTCTTGATTCATTAATAACATTATTTACAATTGGTGAAACACATAGTTAATAAAAACTAATTAAAACCAACTATTTGCAATGTAATAAAATTATTTACGAATTAAACATTTATATCCTTTGGCATCCAATTCTGCGACGCCCCTTTTAAGAGTTCTCAAGGTACCTGCTCTCTTGACTTCATCATCTAGGTAGCCTGCGCACAGACTATACCCAAGGAAAAGGTATACTGCGCAACACCGCTCACTTTTGTATAGTGCGTGCTTCAGCATTTATTATGCAATAGTAATAACAAAGAAAACGTATTGCTGTAGCAGCCAACAAAATCACTTTCCCGGGAAACGAGGAAGCAATCAGATTTGAGAACGGTCATCATGTGATTAAATCTCAGGTTTCACTTTGTTCTCCAGGCAAACTTCATTAGCTACACAATACTCTGGAATTTTAACTACCCTACTGCAGACAATAACCAGACGCTAAGAAGAAAGGGCCATTCAAACTGCCATTGAAATGAAATGCTGACTCNCACAAGACTCTGGAATTTTAACTACCCTGCTGCAGACAATAACCAGACGCTAAGAAGAAAGGGCCATTCAAACTGCCATTGAAATGAAATGCTGACTCACACAATACACGATATTGAGCGGCGTTGCGCAGACTATACCTTTTCCTTAGTTAGGTATTGTCTGCACGCAGGCTATCATCTAGGGTGTTCTACAGGAGACCTCTCAAACGGAAGAGAATTTAGCCCATATCAATGTGATTGTGCTGTACCGGGTGATTCAAAAAAAGTTTACCAGTTTGGCGAGCTGTGAAATAAAAATTAAATGGCTGATATTAAAAACTACAATGTTCATCTACCAGTCAAAGGCCAACTTAGATGAGAAAATGTTGTTTGGTAAGATCACTCATCTTCAAGACCCAAAAATTGGAAAAAAAAAACCTATAAGGGGTTTGTATGGGAATCGAGAATTCCACGTTCCATTCTGGTCCATGATTTATTTGGCATGAAAATTTAAGTTCGCTGTAATTGTCAGTTTCAGATATAGAGTTTTGATTTCAATAGCAAGTAAATCATGGAGCAGAATGGAACGTGGACTTCTCATTCCCATACATGCTCTTTACAGACATTTTTCTAATTTTTGCGGTCTAGAGATGAGTAATTTTACCAAATAAAATGTTCTGATCGATATGATCGATTAACATTTCAGTTTTGAATATCAGCCTCATCCATATTATTCCACAGCCCGCCAAACGGGTAAACTTTTTCTACTCACCCGGTAGAAGCCTGCATAGCTCTCTTGTGCGGAGATTTCACAAAGCACTCCCAAATATAGGAGGGATTTAGATGGTTCGTGGTCTCATGAATTTGAGTCGTCATAAGACTTTATAGATCCTTTTGGTGGACTGTAATGCTTCCATCCC
This sequence comes from Aurelia aurita complex sp. Pacific, assembly GCA_004194395.1. NCBI lineage: Eukaryota > Metazoa > Cnidaria > Scyphozoa > Semaeostomeae > Ulmaridae > Aurelia > Aurelia aurita complex sp. Pacific. The sequence goes on from REGL01000157.1 coordinate 271,802, forward strand.
TAGCTAAAAGCTGCTCAAAATATGAGTCGCAATCTCCGTACAAAACTCACCCTTTACATGAGAAATTTCAACCTGGGTTGAGTTGAACACGGGTTGAGTTTCAACTCGGTTGACGGTGTAAGCCTTCATCGCGTTTACAAGAAGGAGGCCGAATTGAAACTCAACAATGGTTCAACTCAACTCGGCAACTCAACCCGTGTTCAAATTTCAAATTATGCAAATGCAAAATTTTTTCAAATCGGGGCGAGGCTAGAATGTGAACAACGGAGATCGAATCTATTTCCGCAATCATTCAAATTTTTGAATGGGGCTCACACTCCTTCTTTTATTGTTTGCAACCATGTGAATTCTGACCTAATCTCAACCCGTGTCGAGATTTCATGTAAAGGAAAGGCAAAATAAGCAATGCTGTTAAAACTCATTCAACACGGGTTGAAATTTATCATGTAAAGGGCCTCTGAGTTTATTGGTCATATCTATATCCCTTTAGCAATTTTGTTAGCAATTAAGATTGGTTTGGAAACATGTAATTCGTTGCCAAAAAAGTGAATCCCAGTAAGATAGCGAGCACTTCAAGTAGTTTTAACCATAGCTTCCCTTGAATCACTTGGGTCAGGCAGTTATATTGCCGTCATTCATGATCTGGTATTATTAACATTTTAAATTAGTGTTTTATGGTTTGTTTTGTAACACACTACTGATTCTAATCTATTAAGTAAACACATCAGAATTTCTCAGCAAACCAACTGCATTTCTTACTATGCTTCTCTTCGTAACGCATTGACAGTTTGACCTGATTTACAATTAAAAATTTGCATCTTCAGTCTTCTCAATTAGAAATGTCCACATTTTATAAAGCTGTTTTGGAAAACCTCCGCTTTTCGTAGTGTTGCACAGGAAACACCAAAATTGGGCATCAAGATATGGAGGCAGTGGTCCTATGTATGGCCCAGAAATCGGTTTATTTTGTCGCTTTCCAAAATATCCGATGATTTGCAAAAGAGGTACGCCTATAGCCTTAATTTTTGGTGCAAAATATTCACTTTCCAAATAGCCAATTTTTGCAAACAAGGGTATTGCCTTACTTTTTGATGAAAAATAGTAACTTTCCAAAAGAGCAAACTATGGCAAAAAAGGGTACGACAAAAAAGCAAAAGCCTTTAAGGGCAAGAAAGCCTTCAATGGATTTTGCAAAAAAGATGAGGTAAGCCTATAGCCTTACTTTTTGATGTAAGATATTTACTTTTCAAGGTAGCCAATTTTTCCAAAAAATGAAGGTTAAGCCTATAGCCTTACTTTTGGTGGAAAATAGTCACTTTCCAAAATAGCAAACCTTTGCAAAAGTGTAGGCTTTTTGCCTTACCAAACATATTCACTTTCCAAAATAACCGACTTCGGCAAAAAATGTACGCTTTACTTGTAGTAAAAATATTCACCTTCCAAGGTAGGCGATTTTTCTAAAAAACGTTAGCCTATAGCCTTACTTTTTGGTGAGAAATAGTCACTTTACAAAATAGCCAATTTTGCAAAATAGGTAAACACGGAACATTTTGAGAGTGATTAAAGCAAAATTCACATCGCTAGAGCCAACCAAATCTGTCCCATATTTTTCTGGGACACCCGGTTTGATGTATGATATTATTTACAATGAGATG
>REGL01000157.1:291732-310110 GCA_004194395.1 Aurelia aurita complex sp. Pacific
ATTGACAAGAGTTTTCAAAATAGTTTTTCTTTCTTCTTCAAGGGTGTAGTCTTCATATTTCATCGTCAATGACAATTCCCACATTGAAACTTCATTTGTTTTGGAACTGTATTCTTGGAGGTTTCTAAGAAATGAATTTGTATGTTCATTGCTAAAGTTATTGCGATGATTCATTGGTCGTGGGTCCCAGTCATACAATCTGAGTTTTGAAGCCTTTTTTGAATCATAAGAAGCATAATGTACCACAGTTGGGTCTTTGGCTCTTTTCTTCCCACGATTCCATTGGCATGGCTTTGAAGTAGAAGGAGCTTTGACTTTGGTACCATTGACCTCAACAAATTTAACAATTTTTAGCAAGAGAGCAGAAACATGGGCACATCTACCAAAAGCGGAAGCCTTGCAGGTACATGTGGCCTGCTGGACTGACCCACTTTTATGGCTGAGGACAACCTCAACTGCAAGTGGTAGCTCGTTTTTCATTGAATGATGCACATGTCCTTTGCAGAAATAATAATTGTCATCAGTATGGTCAAGCATATCATTTACAAAGCCACTTTTCATCAGATTCATCCCTTTACGGAGTGGTCGTGCTGTAGAAGTGTAGCCTGATGAGTCATTTGGGAAGTCCCTGTCATCTTCACTGTCACTTGAGGCATGTTGGCTTAGGCCTGTTTGGCCAAACTTAGCAACGGACTCAATGAGATACTGATACACATGACCATAGTTGAACATCATTGGAATATCGGTAGTTGGAAATGTTCCCCAACCTTGCTCAGGAGTCTCTATGTTTCTTGGTTGACTCGATGATAGTAATTCCCTTTCTTGCCTTTTCTGCTCGTACCACTTTCCTCCATCAACTTTTGGATCAATACCTTTCTTTATTGCGATAAATGATCTTATTCTATCGACAAGTTCTTGTTTTCTCCCTGACTTCTTTCCTCCATGACATTCCAACCAGCGTTTGAGTTCGAGAACAGAATATTCCTCAGGATCTCTGGTGAAATGTGAACCTGGAACATCACCCTCCGAAAGCACTACTTCCTCCATCTTGAAAATCTAACTGCTTCGTACAGTTTTTGCATGGACCCTTACCCATATATTGAATTGAATTTTTCAGATAAAAGGAGTTTTGTAAGCGAAATCTCGGGATGAATGAAATGAGTCGCGCACAGATCGCGTAGGTAAGCACACGGCGATCGAATATTTTGTCCGCAAACATATCCCAGCATGCAATGCGCTATTTTGTGTGACGTCAATCGAGAAGAGTGCTATTGAAGAGAAATTAATGATATTTAAATATCTCCTCTTGCANTTGGAATATCGGTAGTTGGAAATGTTCCTCAACCTTGCTCAGGAGTCTCTATGTTTCTTGGTTGACTCGATGATAGTAATTCCCTTTCTTGCCTTTTCTGCTCGTACCACTTTCCTCCATCAACTTTTGGATCAATACCTTTCTTTATTGCGATAAATGATCTTATTCTATCGACAAGTTCTTGTTTTCTCCCTGACTTCTTTCCTCCATGACATTCCAACCAGCGTTTGAGTTCGAGAACAGAATATTCCTCAGGATCTCTGGTGAAATGTGAACCCGGAACATCACCCTCCGAAAGCACTACTTCCTCCATCTTGAAAATCTAACTGCTTCGTGCAGTTTTTGCATGGACCCTTACCGATATATTGAATTGAATTTTTCAGATAAAAGGAGTTTTGTAAGCGAAATCTCGGGATGAATGAAATGAGTCGCGCACAGATCGCGTAGGTAAGCACACGGCGATCGAATATTTTGTCCGCAAACATATCCCAGCATGCAATGCGCCATTTTGTGTGACGTCAATCGAGAAGAGTGCTATTATGGTAAATTATCTCCAGTTTCCATTGATCACTTCAGTTGAAAGGATAAAACGATAACAGTTAATACGATTAATTTTAAAGTTTGCAACGATTCGACACCTATGTTCTCCTGCATACAACTTGCGAAGCAAATGCGGGTCATACTGATGATAATGACACATAAAAACGGAAGCGTGAAACCTGACAATCGATATGGACAAATAAAGTAATTTTGACTCTTCTGAAGTCAATAGACACAAACAACAGAGATTAAATACAGACCTTGTCAAACAAATTTGATTCGTATTCTCTTCTTGCAGCGAGCTCCTGCAATAAATATGAATGAAAATGTTCAGGATGGGGAACAAAAAGCAAACCATGATCATACTAACAGAAGTATTTTCTAGCAATTTTTGCACCCGAACTGCCGGGTGACCAAAAAAAAGAGATTTTATACAAAATTCAGGAAATCTGACTATATCACCGATCTTGAAGTTTCTCTTTGTGTATTTGTATCAAACAACTTTGGTGCATGACTGTCAATCTTCTACCGGGTGAACCACAAAAAAGTTCCAACTTTTGAAAATTCATAACATCATTGAAAACTCAATGGATTGGAATTAATCAATATTTGCTTGACAGCCAAAAGATTTAAGTACTTTTGTGATTTTTCTCGCTTTGTTACAAGCATTGGAAAAATTAGTAAATTCAATTTAAAAAAACATGGTGGTTGCAAAATGACTGAAAACGGCCTAAAATACTTGATCAAGTCATAGGACTCCTCGCTCAGAAAAATAGAGAAATGCCATTTCTCATCGCCGAGAGATATCGTCTGCACATTGATTGCCATGGGATTGAAAATCTTTATTATCTGTTTGAGAATGTATGTCTTATAATCATTCAGAGAGGTGAGACGCCCGTGCGTATTGTTTTGTGTGAGGAGAGTCCTAACGATTTGATCAAGAGTTTTAAGACCTTTTTCGATCATTTTGCAACAATGAAATCTTTGTAAAGTTGAATTTACCTATATTTGCAGTGCTCGTAACAAGACGAGAACAATCACAAAAATACTCCGATCTTTTGGCTTTCAACTAGAATTTGAATCATTCAAATACATGAAGTACTTGTCATGCTAAGGATTTCGAAAGTGGGAGATTTTTTGCTCACACGGTATTTTGAGGGAGAGAAAATGAAATTGCCGTGTGAAATTCGTGTGTTTAGTAATAGCATTTTACAAAATATTGAACAATTAGTGAAACACATTTCTGGCGATTTCACGTAAAGATATGAGTTTTACATGGTACAAGAGTTGCAGCAAGGTGAACAAAAAATTCAAGTGGTATTGGGGGATAAAGTGTTAATGATGCAAAAATTTCTTGTCATTTCTGAGCATGCTTCAAAACCAGGTACCTTGTAAATTGCAGATGACCGCAAAGTCAATGACATTTGGAGACTGCGCAAAAATCTAAGAGAAATGTGGTCTTTGATACAAATGTACTTGAAAAATTTTCAAGATCAATAATATAAAAAAATTTTGATGATTTTTAAAAGTTGTGACAAGGCTACGCACTCCGAGCCTAAGACCGTAGTGATCATGCAAGCCTCTTAAAGGCGAGAGTCAAAATTTTTCATGGACCGAGAAACTAGGCATCAAAGTCTGGCCACTCGCTTGAGAGGCGTCAATACCACTACATCAGTCGCCATTTCGGTATCTAGACTATACTTAAAAAGTGAATACGGACACAAATTCTCACCTTGCAAGTTTTGCATTCTGTTAGCGATTTTACCTCTGGGCCACCTCCGAATCTGAGGGAAAAGATCGTCAATATTAAAAGTTGAAAATGCATATGTTAAAAAGTTAAAGTCTTACGTTAGTTATCCTCTTAGGCGATGACTAAACAATAAATTAGTTGTGCCTAACAATTTGTGCAGTATTTTTGCCTTCTCACGAGACAAACAGGAAAAAGGTGGTTAGATTCCTGATTGGCTAATTTCAAGAAATTCAAGTAAATATTGAAGAAGTGAAGCATTCATAGTTAATTTTGCCATCAATTCGTATTGATATACAGGGTGTCCCAAAAATATTGTGCCCCGTTTGCCTGAAGATTGCGACACAACGGCAAAAGATTCTCGCCAAACGTTTGCATGATGTTGCTCTTCATATGTTCAAGTTTGCTGCAATCCCTGTTAGAATCTGTTGAAAAATGATGGAGCTATGACCTTCAGAAGACCAAATTTGCCTGATGACCGAAACCAGTGGTCGGCCATTTTGTCTTACTATTTTGCAGTGACAAATATCTTCACGTGAGGTAAGAAAGGATTTCTGTGAGGTCAGAAATAGTGGAACTCTCCGAGGATTATCGGAATTTTCACGAGAGCTNGGTAAGATAGGATTTCTGTGAGGTCAGAAATAGTGGAACTCTCCGAGGATTATCGGAATTTTCACGAGAGCTATGACATTGGAGGCTGCTGTTTCATTTTCAATCCATGAAGCTATTTATCGCTGCAAAATAGTAAGACAAAATGGCCGACCGCTGGTTTCAGTGATCGGGCAAATTTGGTCTCTTGGAGGTCACAGCTCCATTATTTTTCAACGGATTTTCATGGGGATGGTAGCAAACTTTAATAGAATATCTGAAGAGCACCATCAGGCAAAACTTTTGCGAGAATCTTTTGCCGTTTTATCACAATCTTCAGACAAACGGGGCACAATTATTTTGGGACACCCTGTATTGTTGCTTTTTGTTACCCGTCTGGTATATAATTGCTTTTTGTTACCCCCTCTAGTAGAGGGGCCTCAGCAATGGATAATACGCTAAGGATGGTGCCAGACGCCAGGGAGCTTATTACCAACATTCAATGCACTCTTTACTAGAATTCCTCTAGAATCAATAAACATCCTTAGTTAGAACGCAATGCATCTCAGTAAAAAGCTCCCAGCTAGCACTATCTTTTACAGTGACTGCTTGCTTCTTGCAAAGTGTCATTTTCGCTATATTTTCTTCTTTTACGTTCAGTTTTCTTTAAGAGATATTGTGAAATGTTACCTGGCATGAAGCTCATTCCACACTTTCGTTGATACAAACATGACAAAACTCTTTATTTGAGGCATCAACGCTGGTGGTACGTCTGTTGAAAAACAAAAATTGTACTGGGTGAAACAAGGACAGATTTTGTAACACAATAGCATAAGTTGCTTTTGTTGACACCTGAATTTAAAGCGATTCGCGATCGCAGACAAAAGAAATTTTCTCAACCATAAATTCAAAACAAACAAAGCCCCAAAAGTTTCTCTGAAACCCAAGTAGCTAGCGCGCTCGTTGTGCATTCCAGAAATTGTTTTTAAGAGTAAACATGAGCATATATCGATATGGGGAGGAAATATCTATACATCCACCACGGGCAGTTCATTTCTTTGGTTCAGAAGCTGAGCTGTAAGTGTTTTAATTACACCCACAAATATAAGAGATTTGAATCGCCTCCTGACTGGCTTTTGAACCAAGAAAATTAAATGCCCGAGGCAGATGTGTAGATATATCCCTCTTCTTTCGATCTATGCTCATGTTTGCTCCTAAAAACTATTTCTGGAATGCACAACGAGCGAGCTAGCTAACTGGGTTTCAGAGAAACGTTTGCGGCTTTGCTTGTTTTGAATTGCTGGTTAAGAGAATTTCCTATGTCGGCGATCGCTAATCGCTTTGAATAGCGGTGTCAATCAAAACAAACTCGTGCTATGTTCTTATCAAATCTGTCCAATGTTCTTATCAAATCTATCAATAAGTCAAAACTTAGTGAGTAAAAAGTAATCCCTGTTTGAAAGGGTCACTGCCCCCTGGATATCAAGGCAACAATATTGGTGAGTATATTTTACAATAGTGGACATGTCCAAATACACTTAAACATTCACCTGAGTGTAATCGGCCACTCTGCTCTGAAATTATGCTCAAGAAAAACCATTCAAGAAACCTTCAAAACAGACCTAAAATCATGAACAAATTGTGTGCCTTACAGCGATGAATTATACATGCTTTAGCACGTGTCATTCCTGGGACTATCACAACAACATTCGGAGGAATTTCATCTTCCCAAGAGGAGAACACGTGACAAAACATCTTGAAATCATTGCTGTAAAAAGGAAATTTACAGAAATTTGCTCGTGATTTTTGGCATATTTTGAAGCGTTCATAAAGGGGCTTCCTCAAGAATATCCAGCACAATTTGCGAACGGAGCACCCAATTTCAGATCAATTTTAAAATAGATTTGAACATGTCTACTGTCAAGTGATATATTTGAAATATTATGGTCTTGATATCCTGGGAGTAGTGGCCTTTCAAACGGGTATTATTTCACTCGCCCCGTACAAGCTGCAAAAGTATATCCAATCTAGGGTGAAAATCACAGCTTTATTCACATTGGAAATTGAACTGATTTTCAACCCTTATTCATTTGCTATTATTATCAACTCTTTCATCTAAAGTTGGCCAAATAATCATAGCTATAATTGGTAATTAAGGCGAACTATTTACAAAAATACATACAATGCTGTAAGGAAAATATGATTTACAATAAAAAACCTAAACCAGGGCAAAATATTTTACATAATCTGCAGTTGCAGGCTTGGAATTTATGGGCTTTAATAAGTCTTTTGAATTCAAATTTACCGAATGCTTCTCCACCGGAAATCAAAGCACTTCACATTCCTTTTGCACACTGAAAATCACTTGAGATAACTTACAGACGTGCTTACGGGCGAAGCTTACGGGCGAAGCTTACGGATTGAAATGAAGATTGCTTATCAATTCACAGTGATCCAGATCGACGAAATTATGGAATAAATAGGAAAAAATGAAGTTTCGAAAACATGCACATTTTTACATCCCCATTATAGAGGGTATCCTTGGGCCTAACAGAAAGCAAAAATTTTCAAAATCGGAGTAGCCAATGACGAGAAATGGAATTTTGAAGTTTGTCAAAATTTCAAGTGGTTCTTTACATTAGAATTTCCGGTGCAATGTAGCGTTTTGAGCCAACTTTAACGTGTCATAAATCAGCCTAGAAAAGACCGATTTTCATGATTTTTGTACGAAATGGTCAGCAATTTAGTTGTGCTCAACATGTATAAAAATGCTGAGTATTGAATGTAAGATCATGGGTAGATGAACACTATTTTGATGCTTACTTTTTACGACAAATTTCATGAAAAATTGCTACTCAAAGTTGAAAACAAAAAATCTATGTAATTCTAGGTGTTAGATATTAATATATTAAATTACTAGAACCTATTTGGAGCATTCCTGTCAAAGGGCCCGTTTCAAATCGTTCTAATTTTGTCGCAAAAAAAGTTTGAAGATTGCATGTAACATAGGTTTTTCTTTCCTGATTTCCTGTCAAAACTGTAACAGTGCCGTGACTGTTTTCTTAAAGGCAAGAGCTCTAGATTTGCGAAATTGGTTCTCAAGAATTCAAAAGAGGTATTCTCGATGCAATGATAAAAACAATCGCCAATCTTTGTGAAACAATAGCTTAATGCTGTTAAACAATTGACCTACATTGGAAAACAGAGTCTGTTTTCTCTTTCTTTCTGCAAGATCCAACCAATTGAGATATGTTTAATACTTTGATATATGCTATGTTAAAATTTGTTTGATATCTAAATCTAGTGGAACTAATAGAGTCAAAACAGTTTCGCCGTCTCAAGACGGAATTGTTTAGTTCAAAAAAAGTACATCGAATCAATCACAAGGCTATCATTTGTTGCTTCAACGTATGATTCAGCAGACTGACGACTTTTCTTAAAGATATCATGACGGGATTTTGCCACAAGTGGCCTTGTGGCCATGAGGTTATCAATATCCACACAATATTGTATTCGAGGTTGGCTTTAACTGAAGTACAACCAGCTCCACCTAGTCCTAGTCCTAGTCCTAGACCTAGGACTAGACCTAGTCCTACACCCAGCTCCACTTCGAAAATTCCTGATGTGCTTGTTCCTGGCCTCCAAGCCGCTTTCCGACCAAACTGCAATTGGTCCACCCTCAAGCATCTCAAAAGAGCTCCCAGTTATGGGCCAACATTTAGTGAACATATGAGTTAATTCGGACCTATGGAAAATGACGACACATGTGTATAATTCTTATCCTTCTTAGCCAGTTTAATGTTTGCCTTGCTGTTTCGGAAAGTGTCGACAAAAGCAATATCCTTGACGTCAACTGTTTCAAGCAGCACTGCCATGTTACGATGATCCACCTATGTCTTCATTTTCCATCGGTCCAAGTTAACCCATCTGTTCATCAAATGTTGGCCCATAACTGGGAGCTCTTTGATATGCATGAGGGTGGACCAATTGCAGCTTGGTCGTAAAATGGCTTGGAGGGATGGGGCAAGCACATCAGGAACTTTCGAAGTGGAGCTGGGTGTAGGGCCAGGCTTACTTCAGTTAATGCCAACCTCGAATACATTATTGTGTGGATATTGATAACCTCATGGCCACTTGTGGCAAAATCCCGTCAAGATATCTTAAAGAAAAGTCGTCAGTCTGCTGAACCATACGTCAAAGCAACAAATGATAGCCTTGTGATTGATTCGATGTACTTTTTTCAAACTAAACAATTCGGTGTTGAGACGGCGAAACTGTTTCGACTCAATTAGTTCCACTAGATTTAGATATCAAGCGAATTTTAACATAGCATATATCAAAGTATTACACATATCTCAATTGGATGGACCTTGCAGAAAGAAAGAGACAACAGATTCTGTTTTCCAATGTAGGTCAATTGTTTCACAGCATTAAGCTATTGTCTCACAAAAATTGGCTATTGTTTCTATCATTGCATCGAGAATACCTCTTTTGAATTCTTGAGAACCAATTTCGCAAATCTAGAGCTCTTGCCTTGAAGAAAACAGTCACGGCACTGTTACAGTTTTGAAAGGAAATCAGGAAAGAAAAACCTATGTCACATGCAATCTTCAAACTTTGTTTGCGACAAAATTAGAACGATTTGAAACGGGCCCTTTGGCAGGAATGCTCCAAATAGGTTCTAGTAATTTATTATATTAATACCTAACACCTAGAATTACATAGATTTTTTGTTTTCAACTTTGAGTAGCAATTTTTCACGAAATTTGTCGTAAAAAGTAAGCATCAAAATAGTGTCCATCTACCCATGATCTTACATTCAATATAGAACACTTTTACATATGTCGAGCACAACTAAATTGCTGACCATTTCGTACAAAAATCATGAAAATCGGTCTTTTCTAGGCTGATTTATGACACGTTAAAGTTGGCTCAAAACGCTACAATGCACCGGAAATTCTAATGTAAACAACCACTTGAAATTTTGACAAACTTCAAAATTCCATTTCTCATCATTGGATAGTCCGATTTTTAAAATTTTTGGATTCTGTTAAGCCCAAGGATACCCTCTTTAATGGGGATGTAAAAATTTGCATGTTTTCGAAACTTCATGTTTTCCTATTTATTCCATGCTCTGGATCACTGTGCAATTGTCATAAAAATCAAATGACTGTTTGAGACAGCCACTAGAATGATTGGCTTTGTTCCAGATATGCGTTGTCACAAAATGTGATAAGAAGGCAAAAATAGTCATCTTTTTCATAAAACATCAAATATGTTTGAAACAAAATCTTTGTCTTACCTCCATGACGACACAAGAAATCATAATTTGATATTTCCCCTGAAAACGAGAAACAAATGACATTTGATATTAGGGTTAAAGGTGATCTGAAGCGAAAATTTTTAATGATGCAAATGAATAGCGCAATTGAATGATTAAGAATGCTGTGTGAAATTTTGTTATACTTTATTTCGTTTTCGAGTTATCCACTGTTTTGCATCATTGGATGATGACGTCATTTTGTTTGCAAAACGTGAAGAAAGTATACAAGGTGGACCATGCTTCCAGAGAGAAATCTAATTTAAAAACTTTGCACAATTAACATGTATTTCTAAATATCAAATTGAGTCATGAGGCAATTTATATAACATCTATTCAGCTCAGCTAAAATTTTTCCTACAACTGTAACCTTTCACAGATCAGATACACCAATATTTCCATACATCATCCTAGTGATTTGCAAACAAAATGACGTCATCAGCTGAACTTGAAATCAGTGGATAGCTTGATTACGAAACAAAATATCAAAGAAATTCAAACAGGATTTCTTACCATTCGACAGTGCCGTTCATTTGCATGAATAACAATGTTCACTTCAAGTCACTTAAGTACTAAGCCCACGCACACAAGAAACTGAAGATTTTAAATTAGGCTGTTTAGTTCTCATGGGTAGCTAGACACCGCTGGTGTGCTTCTGTGGCGGAGCGCTGCTACTAATATGTTCTTATAGGAATACAGGAATAATTGCTATAGTTCTGCAGAGAAGGTAACAAATACGCTAGCTCCTTCACAGTAGTAAATAATGTTTTCCTCTGCAAAAAAAACAAAGCTGTGGAAATCGAGCACAACTACGGCGTCTAACTACCCATGCATACATATAAGAAAATAGCCTCACAAGAGGCTGGCAGGTTTCTCATTCGTCCAATGATAAATATTCTTTTCATATGCCAAATTTTCCTCTGTCAAATAGCAGTTTTCAAATTCTGAGGACATGTTGAATACTTGTACAGGTTCAAGCATCAAAGGCCGGGATTTGTAAATGATGATATATTACTTCAATTGCTTCAATGTCAAATAAGAGATTTGGACAACAACTTTGATATTTTCAGGGAAACTTATTTGATAATTTCCACCATTAATAAGCAATTGAAAAGAAAACAAACTCTGCACTTTCTGATATTTCTGAGTGCTATATATGCAGGTACTTACTGTACGATGTTGATTTAAATAGAATTAACGGCAATGAAGATATATACATGATGATTTCTGGGTGGGGGGAGGTGGGGGGATCTTCCTACTGCGGGCCTTTGTAATTGCAGAAAGTATTCTCAAGAAACCAAAATGTGTTTCTATGAGCTTTATCAAACGCTGATGAACATTCAAAGCTCCATGTTAGGAACGTTGGGGGACAGAGCATGTCGTACAGCGCCCCAACATTTCTGTCATTTGAAGTGGCATACTTCAAGTTACCATCTTTAAGAAATAAACAGTTTGGCGTAAAATTCTATGACCTATTTCTTTGAATTGAATGACTTGAAAAAATCTAGTTACTTTGCTATAATTCTACCGTTGGACTTTTCAGGAACCTTCGATATTTTCCGAAATTACAGTGTCTTTCATATGTGAAATCATTTGGGGGAGTGACGTCATCAAATTTATAAATCGCAAACCAGAAGAGTGACAGATTTGTGCTTGGTATCACACTGTGGTGTTCCTTAAAATTGCTCTATGTTTCGTTAAAGAGTTTAGAAACTGCGATGGTATTTAATATTTTAATATTTGTTCTTCAATTTCTAACAAACAAAAATCCTAGGATTCTGAAAATATTGAAGCTGAAGTTTCTTTCAAGCAATTCAATTAAATTCAATTCAAAGAAAAAGGGACTAGAATTATACACCAACCATGTTACAGATTTGGAGCCCATACTGGGAAATATGCAAACCTGGTTCTGCGCATGTGCTAAATCTGTTGAACCATTCTTTAGACAAGTAAACGCCTTCAGTTGATCCCTGTTGGAATGAAATACATGCTGTGTTCAATTGAAATACGCAAACATGTCTGTCAGTGACTTTTTTCACATATGTCTTCCATTAAAAAGTCACAACACACGAAATTTATCACACTGCTTACAAAATACTCTTAGGACCTGATTACATGGGAGTTTTCAACCCTGGGGTTGAGTTTCAGCCCCCCTGGCCGAGTTGAAATTCCATCTCACCTCTCCATTTATTCCTTTATTGATTTGAATTTTCAATTACATGGAGAAATCTCAACCCGGGGATGAAATTATACCCGGGGCTGAAATCTCATCCCACCTTGAGCTAGCCTAGGTGAAACTTTTGAGCCGTTATTCCCATTGTTTTCAATACGTGAATGTCCATGTAATCGCAATCTTGCTTCAACCCCGGGGTCCAATTGCTATTGACGCATGCGTGATGTATTGCTCATGGCGTGCTTTTTCATACCCGGCGGTGAAATTTTACGGCACGCTTTCTCATACACGGGAGTGAAAATACCCATGTAATAGCAAATTTACTTCAACTCGGTCAGGTGGGTTGAAACTCAACCCCGGGGTTGAAAACTCTCATGTAATCAGGCCCTTAAAATACTACACAGACGATACTACGAGGAGCAAAATATAATGTCCGCCCCATGGAAGGAACATGGCAAAAGTTAAAAAACTACCAATAAAGTGCAAATACCTACCACTAAAAAAGGAAAATTCATAAAAAAGGGATTTTTTTTGGCGGTTGTTGGACGAATAGCAGAAACTCAACTAAATGCAATGAACTCGACTAGTTTCATGGATAAAATGTAGAGTTAACTCAAGGCTATTTCGATCAATTTCATCTGGAAGACCTTTATCACCATAAATTAAAATCTTCGTTAGGAAATTGATTGAATGATTACTGTGCACAAATGGCTGTAAAAATGCAAGGACTCCTGCGAGAAAATCTCGTCGTGAATGTCAAAAGACAGACAGAGAAACAAAAAGTGTTCCGTTTCCTCAATATCATCGTTAGATAGGCATATTGGGTTTATCGTATCCTTAAAATTGTGCTTGAATTTGTGAACGGTCAATTTTCTAAGACCAGCACAAAATTGCTGTAAGATACAAAAGTCTTCTTGGGTCATGAATCCAAAAGGTAGCTCTTGAACGGGGTGGATAAGTAATTTTGAGATAGTGCATAGAAATGACATGCTTCATATGCGAATAAACACTATAAAGGGTCTCCCAAAATATGAACCGCATTTGTTAGAGCAACGTAGATGGCACTTTCCTCTGTGGATGCTCTATTTTGGGGAAAAGGAGGAAAACACTCTGCGGAGAAGTGTGGCAAGTGACAAAATCTACCCCACTTTAACATGAGTTTACGCTGTGAGTGTCAAGTTGAAATTTGATGAATTCCCATAAGATCCGTTTGAAATTGACCGAACTATAACCCTAAGAAATTCAAATTTATCTGCTGAGTGAAACATGGCGTCCACAGCTATTTTGAATTTGGAGCAACAAAAGCTGCATGGATGGACAGGGTCTTCCTTCAGAGATTATGTGCTGAATAAATACATTCTCCAATGCTTATTGGAGATTGCAAGTGACATAACAATAGAGACAACATTTATCGCTATGTATTGGAATATCTGAAAGGACTACCAAGTCAAGTGAAAAGGAATATGCTTACTGCTATTTTAGAGGGTCTGCTTCAACCAGGATGCCTTGCACGTGCCATCTAATTCAATTTTATTCATAGGAATACACCTTAATACAAGGTTATCATTAAGAATGTGTAATTCTATACGACCAAGGAGAAGCATAGCTTATCAAGCCTTAGACTTATTACCTGGAGTGTCTTGTTTCCCTGTGCTCTTTGACTTGATGATGGCACTTCGGTCGATAGAGAAGCGACAACAACAGTCCTCAGAGAAGCGACAGAGAAGCGACAGAGAACCGACAATCCTCAGTGGAGCAACAACAACAACAACAACAATTCAACTCCATAAGATGAGCGTAACTAGAGGGTCTGAGTGAGGATAATCAAGCCTCGGCCGTTGATAAGCTATGCTTGCTTCCCATGCCTTACACTTGCCATCTCTTGGTTCCCCGCGTCGCCATTTTGATGGACCAGGAAAATGGCGATAACATAGACCAACTAAGGAATGGCAAGTGTAAGGTATGCTGGTTTAAACAAACTCTATAAAGGGCTGTACAAGCTAAAATTCCAAAAATCCTAAACTTTCTCTTCCTAATGCAGGCAAGTAGTAGCAGATACATTGTAAATGAAGATGTTTTTTGATATTTTTGAGCCCTGTAGAATTCGCCAGTGCAATCAGATATTGCTTATGCCATGAACGATTATAAGATACAGCTGCATTCTGAGCGACTAGTTTCAGATGTGTTTAGCCTGAACACAGGAAAGGCATAGGCCAATTAGAGAGGAATTTCTGATTGAATTTGATGATATTGGCCAGCTGATCTTTATCTTTGTTTACAAAAATCTTGTACAGCCCTTTTAAGAAATTCGTGGCTCGACCGATACCAAAATTATGTCGAACAATAAATATATGAATGCCTGAAAAAAGTCCCAAACTTACCGAGTTATGCGTATGACTCATTCTGTCTCGAATATGAGCACGGAACTGTTGTTCACTTGATGATCTTTTGCTATGAACGAAGCGAAAGAGAGTGAACTAGAGTATGAGCTCTACGGATCGCATACAAAGATAGTCACTCTTGTTTTGAATCCCTTTAAGAAAGGAATAATTCTGTGTCTGTTCATCAGAAAAATCTGCAGTTGTTGTTGGTCGAAATTTTTAAAACTAAGGAAAACCTGAATCCAAGCTTCATGAAAGATATCTTTGTTGAAAGAACGGAAAACTATAATTTAAGAAGTGGGAATACTCTGCAGTTGCCAAAAGCCAGAACAACAACATACGGAATCGAATCTGTATCATTTCTAGGCTCACTGCTTTGGCATGCATTGCCAGGAAGTTTGAAAAAATCAGAAAATCTTGCAGTATTCAAACGAAAATTAAGGAGCTGGAAAGGACTGGACTGCAACCGTCGACCTTGTAAAATATACATCGCAGATTTGGGGGTATTTATAGTTGATTCTTAAGACTTTGTATTTGTAGAAGTTATCATGTAAATAGGTAAATAGTTGGCTTTAATTAGCTGTAGTTAGCTATCTTTTTTCTGTTACTTGCCAACTGTAAATAAATCATTTATTATCATTATTATTATTATTATTATTATTATTATTATTATTATTATTATTATTATTATTATTATTATTATTATTATTATTATTATGAATGTTACGCACAAATGAATTAACATTTGGAATTACTGTCCAAGATATCGGGTCACATCTAGTGTCCTTAGATATCAAGAACCTGTCTGATGATTCTCGCCGTGCCTAGAAGGGTTGACTTCTGGATTAACTCAATTCTTGTTGTTACACCTATTTCCTTCAGGTACTGTTCAAGTCTGCCTGTTACAGTGCCAAGGGCACCTATGACAATTGGGATGACCTTGGTTGACACATTCCAAATCTTTCTGATTTCTCTGGCTAGATCTTGGTACTTTGTGATCTTTTCCTGTTCCTTGTTTCTTATGTTCACATCAACTGGTATGGCTACGTCTATTATGATCGTTTCATTCAAATTTTTATCCACTATTATGATGTCTGGCCTTCTCGCATGTATTTCAAGATCCGTCTGTACTGTAAAGTCCCATAATACTTTGAAGTGTTCATTTTCAACAACGCTCTCAGGTTGATGTTGGTACCACTTGTCACTAATTTCAAACCCTCGCTGACGTAAAATATCCCAGTGGAGTGCTCTGGCTACGCAGTCATGTCGGCGTTTGTATTCTTTTTGCGCAAGATTGCTACATCCGCTTACAATGTGGTGGATTGTTTCATCCTTTTCACTGCACATCCTGCATTTTGCATCTTCCCTGCTTTTATCAATCCTTGCTTTTATGGCATTCGTTCTGAGGGACTGTGACTGTGCAGCCATTATCATTCCTTCGGTTTCTTTCTTTAGTTCTCCCTTCTGTAGCCACGTCCACGACTCCTTTGCTCCTACGTCTTTCATCTGTCTAAAATGCTGCCCGTGAAGTTCCTTTCCCCAGATATTTGTTCCTCTCTCTTCTTTTCGTCTTTTCTTGTAAGATTCCGCACTTTCTACCTCTTCTGTTACGCTTCCTCTGGCTGCAGATATCAGTTTCTCTTTGCTTTTCATTACATATTCCTTGAGACTCAGCTCTGCGATATCAACACAATCTTCTATCGAAATAAGTCCTCTACCTCCTTCCTTTCTGGGAAGATATAGCCTGTCCACACTGTCTCTCGGGTGTAGGGCTCTGTACATGGTCATCATCTTTCTTGTCTGTCTGTCTATGACTCTTAATTCTTCTCTTGTCCAACTCAAGAAAGCAGCAGAGTATCTTAGTAGTGATACTGCCCAGGTATTTATTGCAGTGATGCTATTTCCACCATTCAGGTTTGATTTAAGAACTTTCTTTGTCCGTCTAAAATACTCCTTCTTTACTTTGTCCTTCATTTCCTTACGCAAGATCTGGTCTGCTTCCATTATTCTCAGGTACTTATAACTATCTCCATCATTCATTGCTTTGATGATTGTATCATCCGGTAGTACAATCCCATCAGACTTTGTGATGTTTCCTCGTTTCAGAACTAACATGGCACAATTCTCAATCCCAAATTTCATTCCAATATCTTCACTTACAACCCTGACTGTCTGAACTAAAGAGTTCAATGCCTTCTCATTCCTAGCAAACAGCTTAAGATCATCCATAAAAAACAGATGATTAATCTTCTCTCCATTTGTAAACTCGTAGTGAGCCTTCGCTTTTCTTAGGACTCTTCGCTTTTCTTATTATTATTATTATTATTATTATTATTATTATTATTATTATTATTATTATTATTATTATTATTATTATTATTATTATTATTATTATTATTATATTGACGATTTTACAAATTATAAAATGTTAATCAAACCACTCTATTGTATTACAGATATCAATTCCTAATTTGGCGATCATCAATTCAACGTCATGAGATAATGTATAATATACAGCGGGTACCCGCAAATAAGAAATCACTGTTGAAATTGAGGCCTCAGGGAGTTTCTTATTTAAAGAGACCTTTTCACGATCAGGGTCAAAGTTTCTTATACATAGGTAATGAAGTCAAGTCAAGGTATATGACAGTACCATACATGCATGTGTATTTAACCTTAAAGGGTCTGTTTCATCCACCATTCCTTGCACGTGCCAGATCTTGGTTGGCATTTGTTGTCGCCATTTTCATTGGCCACGAAAATGGCGGCAACAAAGGCCAACCAAGATATGGCACGTGCAAGGCATGCTGGATGAAACAGACCCTTTAATGGTACATTTTACATTTTTACCTTGTTACATTTTTGTGGTGTGAATCTTTAACTTTGAAAGTGTTCATTCTGTTCTGAGAATGCTACATTACAGTATATCACAGCAATTTATGGAAATATCTTTTGGCATTCAGGAACAAACTGTGACAATCTTGAAAATAAGAAACATTTAAATTTCAGACCTAAAATTGTTTCTTATTAAATGAGCCTTTTTTTGAAGAAAATGAGGCCTGTTTCTTATACAAGGGGGTTTCTCATTTGCAGGTTGCAGGTTGCAGGTTGCAGGTTGCAGGTTGCAGGTTGCAGGTTACTGTATATCGTGGGCATGACTCAGTGGTAGCACATTCGACTACAAATTTGAAGGTTGGTGGTTTGAGTTCCCACCCTGCCGAACCAACTATCGCTAACTCTTTGTAATTCCAGGCTAAAAGAATCACGAGGCTTGGTCACATCGAAAGGAAGGACCTGCACACTGCTTCGATAAGCTTAGCTCCTCAGTGTCCCATAACTACCTTCTGATGCTAGGTAAGAAACAAAATGAAACAGATAATGCATTCATTATCTTAATGTCGGCAAAATTATAGATTTCAAAAGCCTCGATTGCGTTTCATTTCATTTCATTCCATATATTTATTTAAAGTTGGTATTTACATAGTTTTAAAAGAATAAAGCTAATTTACACCAACTATTTACAAAAAACCTAAAGTAATACATGCTAATTTACAATCAAAGGAATTCAGTGTCTATTTACAAATTGTACAAAGGCAACTGGTTCCATCCCAAGTTTTAATTTCCTTTTTGAAAGCTGCAACAGACGCTACATTCTTTGCATCATCGTTTAGGGTATTCCACAGCATAGCTCCCCTAAATTTTGGGGAGTTTATCCCAAACTTTATCGTGTGAGACCTCTGAGGAAGCTCACATAATACTTGTTTTCGTAAATTGTAAGTAATAGATTTTGTTTGGAAATTCTCCCAGAGGTATGACGGATTTAATTGGTGGAGCGTTTTGTAAACTTCTAAGAGCAGTTTCTGTAGCTTCTTTCCATGTATTGTAACATCATCATGCCTAAATAGAAGTTCTTCAAAAGAGGATTCAAAATCCTGGTATAAAACCCTTAAAGCACGTTTATGTACTCGATTGATGTTACTGTTAGCAGCTTTGCTACAAAATAGCCAAATCAGGGGGCAATAGTTGAAATGTGATAGTATAACAGCGTTGAATACTATTGATAATGTGACTTAGCTACTGTTTTCTGACAAGCACGAATGGCTAACTAAATCCCCTCCCCTAAAATTTGCACCCGAGGGTACCACCACATAATAGCCATAACGGGACTCATTGTACTGTATACAGATTTGTTTGGGTTACCCAGTGGTTTTAAAATGCTCATCGATGGTTAACTTGAACATAGATACCTCGTTTGTTGGTATTTGTGCTTTTTGGAATGTTGAAATATTGATGCTGAAATTTCCAATTTGCTGTCAC
>REGL01000157.1:318385-347013 GCA_004194395.1 Aurelia aurita complex sp. Pacific
CTGGACTGGACTGGACTGGACTGGACTGGACTGGACTGGACTGGACTGGACTGGACTGGACTGGACTGGACTGGACTGGACTGGACTGGACTGGACTGGACTGGACTGAACTGAACTGAACTGAAATGAACTGAAGTGAACTGAAGTGAACTGAACTAAAGCGAACTGAAGTGAACTGAGGTGAACTGAAGTGCACTGAACTGAAGTGAACTGAACTGAACTTAACTGAACTGGAAATGACCTGAACTGAACTGAAATTCCGAGATCAGAAGCAATTTCATGCCACAACAAGCAATGTTTATACAGAGAACGGGGGTCGTGTTTATGTTTTCCTTCTCAAGACTTTACCAGCATTTGTCGCTCAATCCAAGCCTCTTTTCTAGCAAGTTAAAGTATCATCTCTCAAAACTCCGATGACAAACAAAAATATTTTTACCTCTGGTAGTGAATGTAGTCTAAGGTATTTGACACCATTACGTAGTCTGAAATGTGGAAAATAAGCATTTCTGTAAATTCTCTCCAGAAAATACCAATAAAAAAGGTCTGATAAAAACGATCTTTTAAGGCCATCCTCCACTTGCAGTAGTTTCGGTCAGCGACCAGCACGCTCTCCATGTGCGCATGCTATGCTGCTAGAGAGCATGCGCATTTGGCAAGCGCGCATGTCACCGACCAAAACTACTGCAGTGGAGGTCGGCCTTTATTTGCTGGTTGTTTTTTATTTTTCTAGTGCTGCAGCAATTTTCAAGAAAGATTTTCCGACATAATTTTGAAGATAAATTTCCAGCCTTCGTCCTTCTTATTTTTCCTTTCATCCGCTTTCCTTCCTTTTATTGCGCTTTTCTTCTCTTTTTCTTCCTTCCTTCCTGACAAATAATCTTCCTGCGAAGCTACTCCGTGGCATCAAGCGCTGTTTCCACCTCTGCATTTGACATTAGGGGGCAAGGGGGGGGGGGTTAGTAGAGAGGGGGCTCATTTAACATTTGGCTTTGAAGGGAGGGGCTTACTACAAGGGGCTAAATATAGCTTTGCAATATTACAAATCAAAGCCAAAGGGAAAATTAAAACATTTCAGATATACAGGGCGTCCACACAAAAAATTGTGCCCCGTTTGCCTGAAGATTGCGACAAAAAGGCAATAGATTCTCGCCAAATTTTTGCATGATGTTGCTATTCAGATATTCAGTTAAGGTTTGCTACCATTCCTAAAAAATATGTCGATAAATGATGGAGCTATGACCTTCACGAGACCAACTTTACCCGGTGACTGAAACCAGCGGTCGGCCATTTTGTCCTACTATTTTGCAGCGATAAGTAGATCATGGATGGAAAATGAAACAGCAACCTCCAATGTCATAGCTCTCGTGAAAATTCCGATAATTCTCAGAGAGTTCCATTATTTCTGACCTCACAGAAATTATTTTTGTTACCTCACGTGAAGATACTTATCACTGCAAAGTAGTAAGACAACATGGCCGACCGCTGGTTTCAGTCATCAGGCAATTTTGGTCTTCTGAAGGTCATAGCTTCATCATTTTTCAACACATTCTAACAGGGTTTGCAGCAAACTTTATTTGAACATCTGAAGAGCAACATCATATAAAAGTTTGGCGAGAATCTTTTGACCTGTCATTGCAATTATTAGGCAAACGGGGCACAATTTTTTGGGAGCACCCTGTAGATATAAATACAATTGGCAAACATACTTGTTACATTTTTCACAGTTGTACATATTGTCACCTGAAAATAATAACATTGACAATAACAATATGTCATGTTTCATACATTCAGTTAAGGAGAGGGTAGTCCACTTGAAGAAGTACTTGCTTTCTACCTAAAATACTGGCAATAACAGTGGTTGTGTGCGTGCAGCGTTTTTGGGATCGGAAACAAATAGAAAACATGGAACAAAATATAATTACAGGCCTTTCTCGTTCTGTTGGCATTACAAGAACTGCCAAGAAAAATGAGCACGAGTCATTCATTAAAAAATTAGAGCAAACACAATGTTGAATAGTCTTAATTTAAAATACAGGGCGTCCTAGAACAATTGTTCGACGTTTGATTAACTATTAAAAAGTAACGATAACATTTACAGGCTCCTTGTTACATAACCCTGTTCCTAAGATTTCAAATTAATTATTGACACCAGAATCTTGCGAATCCGTTAAGACTTCATGGAGTTATAAGCTTTTGAAGTTCAAGTTGGTGCGAAAACTGAAACCAGACGCCTCTAGCTGACTTGTTTTAAAAAAGATGTCCCAAAATCGAGGTAAAAGAAGGCTGTCCGATGTTTTACCTCTTGTTGACATCAGGCAAACCAAATAAGACTTCAAAATCAATTTAATTCGTGTAACCGTTGCCAAATTTTACTTAATGCAAGTATCCAAAAGCATGGAATGAAGACGTAATGGATGAGAGACAGGGACATTCTCAATTGTGCTCAACAGGATTCTTCCAAGCATCCATAACCTTGATTCAATGTTAAAGAAAGCTAGTTTATCGAAATCACATTGAAATTCTATTTTTGCTTTGAATAAACAAGATGTTCACAAAATATGCAATTTTAGGAGGGTCTGGTTTCAGCTTTCGCACAAACCTTAACTTCAAAACATCGTAACTCCGTGAATATTTGGCCGAGTTGCTAGCTTCTGGTGTCTAAAATTACTTTAAAATGTCAGCGATATGGTTATCTCACAATGGAGCCCCTTATTATCTCGTTATGTCTCAATATTTAATCAAACGTCGAACAATTATTTTGGTACACCCTGTAAAATGAGCCTAAATTTCAAAATCGCCCTTTTTCATTAATCTTTCAACAAGAATGATGAGCCTCTCTGCATTGATTTCATCCTGATCTTTTTGGCAGGCGATATGTTTTAGACAGACTTCAAAAGCCATTGCTAACCAAGATCTACTGATGGCACGCTGCATTTCTAGATTGTATGAAAATTGAATTTGGCCTAAGGAAAATATGGATCCACATTGCGGTAGTGAAACTTTTATTTCAGTCCAACTACCGGGTGAGCCAGAAAAAAGTTCCCACTTTTGAAAATTCGTAGCACCACAAGTACTGCTACTGCAAGTACTGAAGGTGTTGTGGCGCAGTGGTGTAATCCTCTGACTTTGCAGCCAGAACAGTCAAGCGGAGTGGGTTCGATACCCGGTAGGACCCCATCACTAGAGCGTCATGACAGGGGTCGCGGACTCGATTAGGTCTGCTCTATTTCTGCGATCCCAGCGCTTGGCGCTGAAAAACGCAACTTCACCTTCGCCTTCACCTTCACTGCGTGGATTTGAATGATTCAAATTCTAGTTAAAAGCCAAAAGATCGAAGTGTTTTTGTAATTTTTCTCGTCTTCTTGCGAGCACTGCAAATATAGGTAAATTCAACTTTACAAAAATTTCATGTTTTCAAAATGACTGAAAAGGGCCTAAAGCACTTGATCAAATCGTTAGAACTCTCCTCACACAGAACAATGCACACAGGCGTTTCAACTCTCAAGAGTAATAAGACATAGATTCTCAAACAGATACTAAAGATTTTCAATCCCATGGCAATAGATGTGCAGACGATATCTCTCACCACTGAGAAATTGGATTTTCTCTGTTGTTCTGAGTGAGGAGTCCTTTATGATTTGATCAAGTATTTTAGGCCTTCTTGAGTCATTTTGCAACCATCAAATTTTTGTAAACTTGAATTTACCAATTTTTCCCGTGTTCGTGAGAAGGCGAGAAAAATCACAAAAATACTTCAATCTTTAGGCTTTCAAGCAAATATTGATTCATTCCAATCCATCCAGTACTCTTGATGCTATGAATTATCAAAAGTGGGAACTTTTTTCTGGCTCACCCGGTACTGCACAGTGTGATCACATCGCCAGCTCAGGCCAAGTTATATTTGAGACAATTGGAGCGTCCTCGCAAAGGACACTGGGTGACAATAATGGCTCTTCAAATATTCACCGATCTTAAAGGTGACCTGAAGCGAAAATTTTTATTAATACAAATGGACGGCCCAGTCAAATGCTAAAGAATCCTGTTTAAATTTCTTTGATATCTCATTTCGTTTTCAAGATATCCACTGATATTAAGTTGCAGCTAATGACGTCATTTTGTTTGCAAATTACTAGGATAACATATGGAAATATAGCTGTATCTGATCTTTGAAAGGTTACAGTTGTAAGAAATATTTTAGCTGAACTGAATAGATGTTATATAAACTGCCTCATGACTTAATATGATGTTTAGAAAGGCATGTTGATTGTGCAAAGTTTTTTTAATTAGATTTCTCTTTGGAAACATGGCCAACCTTGTATACTTTCTTTACATTTTGCAAACAAAATGACGTCATCAGCCAATCGTACAAAACAGTGGATAACTCAAAATGAAGGAAGGTATCAAAACAATTTAAACGACATTCTTTATCATTCAACTGTGCTATTCATTTGCATCAATAAACATTTTCGCTTCACGCCACCTTTAAATATCAATGCGTGCATTACCTGGTTTAAGGGACAAAAATAAAACGTAAAATACCTTTTAATTCATCCTTTGCAAAGAAAGCGGCAAGGCAGTCTTGGAGTGAAACTTGTGGACCAATAAACCAACTAGAAGAAAATGAAGCATTTTGGTTTACATTGTGTCCTTCCTCTTTTCCTTTTTACACAACTAAGTAGAACCAACTGCAACCGACCGCATGGAGACCACATGACTTCGAATCTTGAGTCTTACGTTCTGTGTCAATGAAAATGAGTGATTCAAACGTTGTTTGATAGCTAACAAAGTTGGTAGCCAGGAACAACTGAGACAAACTCTTCCCTTTCCTGTGGTAACAGAGTGCTTTACAAGGAGAATAAATATAAGCAAGTCAACTGGTTGACACACGATCGAGGAGTTGATAGATAGTCAATCGAAAGTAACGGTTTCTAAATGCCAACGACCTTGCTCCTAACTAGCTTTGCGATGTTTTTACCAACAAAGCTGATTGCACCGAGCGCAGCCTACGAAATACAGATACTGACTTAAGGCTGCCTTTGAAAGTTCTGCTAACAGACAAAAATGCTTTTCGTTCAGGGGTGCAAAAAGCTGGAACAGCCTTTCAACCGAGGTTAAACAGGCTTCTTCGGTTAATGCCTTCAAGAGCCATATTTAGCTTGAACAGCTGTGTAGATGATATATTTTAGATACCTTGTAAATTGATTATAACACTGTATTCCAATAGATCAACAAGACTTTCGACATATTGTGATTAGGTTTTTTCTTTTCCTTGTATAATATTACTATTATTGTATTATATCGTAGATGGAGGGCACCTTGAAAATCAGCATTTGCTGAACGGCTACCCTCCCTATCCCTAACTATATGAAATCAAATCAAATCAAGCCGAGCCGAGCCGAGCCGAGCCGAGCCGAGCCGAGCCGAGCCGAGCCGAGCCGAGCCGAGCCGAGCCGAGCCGAGCCGAGCCGAGCCGAGCCGAGCCATGCCATGCCATGCCATGCCATGCCATGCCATGCCATGTCAAATCAAATCAAATCAAATCAAATCAAATCATATCATATCAAACCATATCAAAATCATTTCAAATCAAATCAAATCAAGTCAAGTCAAATCGAATTGAATCGAATCAAATCGAATCGAATCGAATCATATCATATCAAATCAAATCAAATCAAATCATGTCAAATCAAGTCAAGTCAAGTCAAATCGAATCAAATGAAGTCAAGTCAAGTCAAGTCAAATCAAATCGAATCAAATCAAGTCAAGTCAAATCGAATCGAATCAAATCAAACCTTTATAAGCGAGGACTTAGATTGTGAGATAAAAACTGTGAGTACCTTCGACACCAATCATAGAAGCTTGCAAACCATCCTTGGGCATACGAATTGGGTGAGCAGGAGACAACATGTGAAGAACATTGTGAATGGATTCGCATCAAATCATCCTTTCCTGTATTCAAATAAATTCACTTTTGTCAGAATTCAAAATAGACTGATTGCATATTCAGGGGTGGAAAAAATATTTAATTTCTGGGCCCGAAAAGTAGTCGAAAAACTTTTTGTGACAGCAGGGTGCACCAAACAAGAAGCCACTTTTTGGTAGATCATGATGGACATACGTGGGACAGATTTTGACGATTCCTCTCAGTAATCTTCAATCTCAGTTGTAAAGGATGTTTGGCGAAATTTGTTGACTTTGCAACTGACTACTTGATGCAAAGAGAAAATTTTGGATTTTCACGCAAAATTGAATCACCAGTTCCCCCTTCTTCTCACATTTATTTCTTTCTGGAGACTTGAAAAAATTTCTGGGACCATTGGTGCCGTGGTCCGCTATTTTTTCCACCCATGTGCACATTCGCAGTTATTGCTATCGATGGACAGATAGACGCTCATATTATAAGCCTTATAGGCATTTAAATTGAAAATTGGAACGAAATTGTTTTCCTCGAGTCCATGTCCGGATATGAAAACCATAGCAACACTGTATCAAAATTTCAATGCTTCAGGCTATGGTGGATGGGCCTAAGTTGCCAGTTTAAGCCTAAGATGATAAGACCCCTAAAAATCAAGTTCTCAGTGATATTAGCCCTGAACAAAAGCCAAAAGAATCCAGATGAACGTTTCCTCAATCCAAGAATCAACAAATCTTGCTTTCTGATGAATGGATTGAACACCTCTGAGCACTCTCAATAAAATCAAAATAAACGGTTAGCACAAAATATTATGGTTCGTTGCATCGAGAGTGTGAAATCTATTCTTCAGAATGGCAAATGGCTTTGTGATGCAAAAGACCTAAATCTTTTGCTTTGCAAAATTTCCTCTTGCTTTACTGAAGACACATCACCATCCTTTAGATTTAATCTATCAAAGATAAATCTTTCAGAAAGAACAACAAAACGGTGCTAATGCAGTTTCGCACACCCTCTTCATAACTTGTCTATAGTGTTTGTAGTTATAACTTTGTCATTGTATGTCTATTATATATGTAATACATATCAATCGATAGCCCAGAAGTTGAGGATTAATTTGATATATGATTAATAACTAATTCAATTCTCTTCAATGCCATCTTTTATTAGCCAAAAAATATCCATGACTAACGTCGAAATCTTGGCGCTAATGCAGTTTCACACACTGTGCCTATACTGATCCCAACTAAACCCGACCACAACCCTATAAGGTGTTAAGGTGTGCGATACTGCATCAGCCCCCGAATTCTTTACTTTGTTCCATTTGTGAGGTTCGTAACAACTGTCAATTCAATCAATATTTTGATATTTTAGGCCAAATATTGTCGCTGTGTCGCCATTTTCTTGCATGAACACACGATGGAGAT
Source organism: Aurelia aurita complex sp. Pacific (assembly GCA_004194395.1). Lineage (NCBI taxonomy): Eukaryota > Metazoa > Cnidaria > Scyphozoa > Semaeostomeae > Ulmaridae > Aurelia > Aurelia aurita complex sp. Pacific. The sequence continues at coordinate 325,724 of REGL01000157.1, forward strand.
AGAGATAAAGAGGCTGGGAACGATTAATAGGCGAGTATACAGTATACAGCCTTGTTTTCATTGAAAGTGATGTCAGGATACACAGATTCTTTGTGCTCTGATGACGTCATTTCCCTCAGGATGCTTATTTGAATACGCAATTTCGCAGGGAAAAGACGAGAAATGGTAAGAAAAAGCATGGCAAATCATTCATATTCATAACGGTATGATCTTCATCTTGTATTTTATCATTAATCATACCAGCCCCAGACTTGTCCTTCAAGGTATTGGAATGAATAAAATTTTATTGACAGCCAAAAAGTCTGAAGTACCGGGTGTTCCAAAAAAAAGTACTCCTGTTTAAAAAATCACCAAAAATTGATTATCATACCTTTGATAAAATTTTCTGTTTGAGTTGTTTTGTCAAAGATCTAAAAATATTCATAGATGATGAAATGTCTGATTTTGATGCAGCAAGGTAGAAAATTTACACGTTGAAAACCCTTATTTTGAGCCATACTTTTTAAGCAAAATACTCAATTGTACCTACAAGTCAAACTTTTCAGATCTTCTATCATCATTGAAGTCTCCAATGATAATGTGCATTTCTTTCTGTCATTTATGACCAAACTAGAAGCTTCACATGCACAAAGAAATTGATCTGGCAATCAAAAGTGCTTTTTGCAGTATGATTCAAAACCAGGTAGCCCCAAAAAGAGCCACATTTGCCAATTTTGAAAGCAATTACAAAATCAGCTATGTCTGGGAAAATAATTTGGCCCTTGATCTACTTGACAAAGAAAGAAAATTGAAGATCGGTCGTGTAATCAAATTTTGGCGATTTTTCAAACGGGAGTACTTTTTTTGGGACACCCGGTATTTGTTATGACTTTTTTTCTATTCCTCTGAGCACTGTATATATAGGTAACATTGGATTTATCAAAGTTTCCTCACTTCAAAATGCGTGAAAAAGGACCAATAATCTCCTCCTTCAAAGCAACATGCAAATATTGTTCACTTCCTTTGAGGTTTAGAAACTTATTATTACTTAAGTATCAGATCGCGCACGCTGCTCCTTTAATTTAATTAGTCAGATTTGATTCTTAAATCTTGAAAGGAACAAAATATGTTTAAGTGATGAGATTCTTATAATTCTGATCGACGGTTTTAGGCTGCTTTTCACGCATATAGAAGTAACGGATTTCTGTAAATTACATTTCACCTACCGGGTGTCCCAAAAAAAGTACTCCCGTTTGAAAAATCATCAAAATTTGCTTACACAACCGATCTTAAACTTTCTTTTTTGTCAAGTAGATCAAGAACCAAATTATTTTCCCAGATATAGCAAATTTTGTAATTGGTTTAAAAATTAGCAAATTTAGCTCTTTTTGGAGTTACCTGGTTTTGAATCATACTGCAAAAAATCACTGGTGATTGCCAGATCAAATTATTGTGCATGGAAAGCTTCTAATTTGGTCATGAATGAAAGAAAGAAATGCACACTATCCTTAGAGACTTAAATGATGTTATAAAATCTGAAAATTTTGACTCATAGGCATGATTGAGTATTTTGCTTAAAAACTATAGCTCAAAATAAGGTTTTTCAACCTGGAATTTTTCTATCTTGTTGTATCAAAAGCAAAACTTTTACAATCTAGAAATATTTTTGGGTCCTTGACAAAAGAAGAGAAAAAAAAATTTTATCAAAGGTTGGATAATTGATTTTTGGTGATTTTTTAAACCGGGGTACTTTTTTGGGACACCCGTTATATTTCATCAAAAGAACAGAGCAAAATCACTGAAATACTGCAGCACTTCGGCTATCAACCAAATTTTGATTCAGCCCAATATCTCAAATATTCTCTGCGTAACGAACTTTTCAACAGCTGAAGTTCTTTTTGGTCCACCAGATATAAACACGGTAATTTTATTCCGTTAGTAACAGTTCAAAAATGATGTCATCTTACCTGGTATCGGGAGCGAAAGGTCTTGAAAATTCTCAACTGTTGTGGATATCTACGAATGAAAAAAATCCCGTACTTTGTCCGATAGTGTCAAGTGGTAGATGAAAACAAGCAAGTCATCTTCGACATCAAATTAGAAAGCTTTAGTCAACAGATTGCCACATTTTCCAGTCGCCTACTTTATATTTCATTAAGAGCGCTCTCAAATAACGTGTTCTTTTAGTTGTGTAGTTTAAGTAGTTTTTAATTCTCATCTCTATATAATTGCCTTGGAGTAGGCACAGCCTTTTGCCCCCGGGTATCTTCCCAGTAGTATTGTAGAGTAATTCTCGTCAGAAGTGTAGGTCATAATATGCATTGTAGCATTTAATTGGATTATAAAGCAAAACATGTTCTTCTTCCTTTTTTTATCACAGTTAAAAGCTCAACAAGATACAAAATACAATATTCTGTGCCGTCCATAGCAGAAATAGACATGACGTCATCTGGTTCTGGCTATGAATGGCACTTGACAATTTCTTTAACAACAATCTTATTAAGCGCTTTGTGTACCATGGCACCATTCCATTTTGACAGACAAAAGCATGCTTCAGCTTAGTGTAGGTGAATTATAGTAAAAACATAAACAAAAAAACAAAACAAACAAACAAAAAAAAAGAACAAAACAAAACACAACAAAAAACAAAATAAAAACAAAAACAAAAACAAAAACAAAAACAAAAACAAAAAACAAAAACAAAAACAAAAACAAAAACAAAAACAAAAACAAAAACAAAACAAAAACTATGCACTGGTGCAGAACCTGTGCAAAGATGCAAACATGTTCTCCATAGATTTTACTATATTCCTCATTAGTCTACTTTATGTTAATAAAAGACACTCACGAGGCCGCGGGCTTAAGCGTAGACTGACTACATGAGTGTCTTTCGCACTGAATTGAATGATGGTTATGGCTTCAAACTGAAACTCGCTAAAATAAAGCTTCAAAACCGAGACTTCTTAGGCCAAATACACCGCATTTAGGGCGCACCCTAACAAATCAAGATTTCATGATTGTAGTCAGATCATGCACCTATCCTTGGCGTTTGATTGGCTGGTTAGATCAAACTTCCGACTTTTTGAAGCAGCATTCGATCTTTCGTGCGACGTTAGAAGGATAGAAGACGTTCAAGATTCCTTCAGATTTCTCGTAAGATTTTAACCCGTGTTTAGAATCTGTTTGGTTGTGAATCCTTGTGTGAGGGAAAATAAAAGAATCAGATTCAAAACATTGAGCAGATTCAAGGAATCACGTCGTCAGTGTAGCTCAGTATTACCTCCCATTGCTCACTGTGGAACAGGGCAGTCTCCCTGGGTCTCTAATAGCAGTTTCAAGGCAGTGTGGCTCTGGGGCTAAGGTTAATTACAGGGTGTCCCAAAAAAATTGTGCCCCGTTTGCTTGAAGATTGCGACGAAACGGCGAAAGATTGTCGCCAAAATTTTGTATGATGTTGCTCTTCAGATATTCAATTAGAGTTTGCCACCATCCCCGTAAAAATCCGTTGAAGAAAGATGGAGCTATGACCTTCAGACGACCAAATTTGCCTGATGACTGAAACCAGCGGTCGGCCATTTTGTCTTACTATTTTGCAGTAATAAGTAGCTGTACGTGAGGTAAGAAATAATTCCTGTGAGGTCAGAAATAGTGGAACTCTCTGAGGATTGTCGGAACTTTCATGACAGCTATGACATTGGAGACTGCGGCTTCATTTGCAATCCATGAAGCTATTTATCGCTGCAAAATAGTGAGACAAAATGGCCGACCGCTGGTTTCAATGATCGGGCAAATTTGGTCTTCTGAACGTCATAGCTCCATCATCTTTCAACGGATTTTCGTGGGAATGGTAGGAAACTTTAATTGAACATCTGAAGAGCATACAAGTTTGGCGATAATCTTTTGCCGTTTTGTCGCAATCTTCAGACAAACGGGGCACAATTTTTTTGGGACACCCTGTACAGGTTTGTAAGAACTGTGACTTGTCTTACAAAGACGCCTGCGTTAATCTTTAAAATTCCACCATTCCACGAGCTTTTCATCAAACAACTTGTCCCAGCATTTAATGCTGTCTAATGAGCCTCGTACTGTCTAGCTGCATTGATGTGCCCTGGAAATGGGCGACACCAGTCTGTATCATGACTTGCACTTGTTGATTTCTCTCCACAATGTCTCCCGGCAGAATCTGTCTTTGGAATTCATGACCCAATAGGGTTATCGTATCTTTCCCAAATAAGAGTCGGTCTCAGTAAATTAAACTTTCACAAATTTAAGCACAACTTTAAGGACACAATAAACCCAATGTGCCCTGCGAATGACGGCATTGAAGATACGGAGCACTTTTTGCTGTCTAGCTCTTCATTTGACATACATCGACGAGATCTTCTCGCTGGAATTTCGGTAGTATTGCGACCATTTGTTCAAATCAACAGTCTTGCAAACAGCGCTCTGATACAACTTTTATTGTATGGTAATAAAGACCTTTCTAGCGACGTTAATAAACATGTACTTGAACTGACCCTAAAGTTCATTCACCAAGCTGGTCGATTTAACTAAGGAAATTCACAGTGTTTGCGTTTGTTTACATTTCATAGTCCCCAAGTCCCTTTGCTTCTCTTTCTTTTTGCTGTAAGTTTGTTTCACATTGTATGTTTGACTCATTGGGCACAATCCATTCTAATTTGAATATTGAATCTCCAGTTCACCCATTCTTGTGAATAAGACCTGATTGCCCAAAGTTAGCTCGACATACAATGTGAAACGAACCTTAGTATTTATCAGTAGAAATTGTTCATGTGTATTTTTAGTAGCTGTACATTTAATTTTAGTTTAAATACACGTTCTCTATGTTAATGATTGCGGAGTTGTCATGGTCTTTTGCACTCCATGGTATCGTCCTTGTAGTGTAGTAAAGTAGCTCGTACGTAGTGCTTTAAGTAGTTTGTTTGTAAAATTCTATATTTGATAGAAAAAAACAATGTTTTACCTTTTTGCCCTGCTTCTGTTCGATAGGAGACATTACATTTTTCTGCCTCATGAAATCTCGAAAGAATATAAAGTACTTACCCGATGACATGCAAGACACTGAACAGAGCTCATTAACTTCCCATTGAAAATATCCGTAATAATACTGTGATAGCTTGTGGCTGTTTTATCTACAAAATAAATTAAAGCAGAGTCTATCAAATTCATATTGCACGAACTGAACTGATGAGTTTACGACGAAACGCGTTGTTGGTTATTCAATGTTGTTCTTCATCGCAGTTACTGGAAAGTTACTAACTCATTTCTTTCCTTTTAGGTTTTAAGATTAACTCGTTTTTCTCTTGCATGATTCAACATTTTTTCTCTTGTTACAGGTTTGTTTTGGTTGTTGTTCTTTTACAGGAGTTAGCAGTCTTCTTTCTACAGATTTCGGTGTTTTGTTGCGTTTATGGGTCTAATATGACGAGTCCGTTATTTAAGGTTATTTTTAAATTTTGCACCACAAATGCTTCGTAGCACAAGAGCTTCGTATTGCGCACATTTTCAATTCAGCCGGTCACACAAGCAACTGGCGCATAATTTCGCAAATTAACATCGATTTTAGGAATATACCGGGTGACCCAGAAAAAAGTGACCCAACGCAATCTGTTACAGAAAATTAAGTAAGTGGCCGATTGAAATATTTCGAACGTTGTTGTGTCGCTAAAAAACTAGCCTATGCTATAAGTATTTTTCGCAATTTTTTTCGGCAAGGTAAACTTCCAAAATTAAGGATTTAGAGGAAAAGGGCACGCCTGAAATTCTCAAAATGTTGTCAAAAACAGGGGATTGATTTATAGCCATTTCAAATATTCAAAACGACGAGGAGCGTGTTTCGTTTCAACCTGGGAATAGGCAACCCAGTCGGAAGTCTTCAGAGCAAGTTTATAGTCCCTAGGTACTTAAAGATATTCTCAGGCAAAATGAGACATGCTCCTCGTTGTTTTGAAGACCTGAAATGGCTTCAAATCGATCCCCTGTTTTTGACGACTTTTTGAGGATTTCAAGCCTGCCCTTTTCCTCTACATCCGTAATTTAGGAATATTACCGTGCCAAAAAAAATTGCAAAAATACTCATAATGTAGGCTAGTCTTTTAGCGACAGAACAACGTTTGAAATATTTCAATCGGCCACTTACTTTTTTTTCTATAACAGATTGCGTTGGGTCACCTTTTTTGGGTCACCCGGTATATGTTGTGAAAACAATGGAGAGTGACATACAACCGTATCAGTTGCACTGGATTACAGCAAAAAATGCATTTTGAAGGTTTATGCAGGGTGGCTGGATAATTTGGCAAGTAGTGTGGTTAAAGATGAATTGTAAGTACCAACCATAGTGCAGATCAATGTCCTTTCTCGCTGTGGCTGGTATATAGTTATGTAACTACTTTTTAGTTTTTCTAAGTTTTAGATCAATACAGAAAATCATCAGATAGTACCTTCTGTTTCTTTGGTATCACTGCTTGCATCATTTTCCATGCGATCTTGATCCGAGTTCCTTTCGATATCCATTGGTTGATCTGGACAAAACAACATAGAGAGAGTTGCTCAGCTTTTGCTCAAAGACCTTCTGCTAGCCACAAGACCCAACCTCGTACCCAGTGACAATGAAGGTTTTACGTAAACTTCAACGCCTACATTGAGGCCTAGCCTCCTATTGAAAACAACAGATACCCTTGGGAGCGAGGTTGCACAAGACCTTGTGCGCTGCTGCTGTCCAACAATGCACTGCGAAAGGACGTCCAGATTATCTGAAAGTCTGCCAAGCTACGCCAGTGTTTTTTCTTATCAAATCATTCCTTCCATAACAAGTACAAAGTCAAGTTACAATGTATACAGAGAAGACTATGATGGGTAACAGAGTGCTATGTTCTTTGTGTCCTTCTTCGAGCCTGATAGAAGAATCGTAGACATTTACGACCGCCAGTTCTCAGCTTGTATTCGTGTTGTGTTTCTCGTGCTCAAAGCGCAAAGTCTAATTTTCAGCAGAATGGAGGGCCTAAAAGGGGCAGTTGCACGGTTCTAGCATACTTCTCACATATTTACACATTTTGTAGGTTTATCATGTGTAATCTGCAAGATAACTTGACAAAATAAAGACTGTTTCCAGATAATTAAGTGCCAGAAAGTTCGCTCCCACCCTCAAAAGTTTGATAGCTTAGCTTTAGTGATTGCCGAGATAGAGGCAGATTTGAAGAGCATGATTAATCAAGTTGCTTGGGCTTAGCACCCAAACGCTGTTGGGAAATAGCAGCTTCCTTTGTTTTAACAAAATTAATCAAGGAATTTATCATCCAAATTATGATAGTGGCTTGTCAAGCGATATGTTTGTTTACCTTGGTACAACTGCTCCTTTAACTGTTTGATGTAAACAAGAAAAAAATTTCGCCCAATCCACTCTAACATGTTCTTTTAGCATATCGTCTAGCGCTAGGATGCTATTTCTTAAAATTGAATGGTTTAAAAGAAACTTTTGCTATTGTGCTATACTTCTACCGTTGGACTTTTCAGAGATCTTCATCATTGTTCGAAATTACAAAGTATTTTATGCTTCAACTCAGAGTTTGAGAGTATGAAGTCGTCAAATTTCTTGATAAAAACGAAACATTTAAATGATTGTGCTTGAAACAATATTGAAGAGATTCATAGATTACCGGATGAGTCAAAAAAAGTTTACCCGTTTGGCGGGCTGTCGAATGATATGTATGCAGCTGATATTCAAAACTGAAATGTTTTTTTGTTTGGTAAAATTACTCATCTCTAAGAACCAAAAATTAGAAAAATGTCTGTAAGGGGAAAGTATAGGAAAGAGAATTTCATGTTCCATTCTGGCCCATGATTTACTTGCTAATGAAATCAAAATTCTGAAAACTGACAACTGTATTAAACTTAAATTTTCATGCCAAATAAATCATGGACCAGAATGGAACCTAGAATTCTCGATTCTCATAAAAACCCCTTACAGGCATTTTTCCAATATTTGGGTCTTGAAGATGAGTGATTTTACAAAACAAAATGTTCTCATCTATGTTGGGCTTTGACTTGTAGATTAACACGTAAGTCTTTAACATAGGCCACTTACTTTTTATTTCACAGCCCGCCAAACTGGTAAGCTTTTTTTTACTCCCCCGGCATGGTTTTTTGACATGGTTTTATAATTCATGCTTCCCAAAATTCGAGAAATTATGAGGGTCCTATTACCGTTAAATCTTTTAAATATATTTCCTTTAAATCATGGAAATATTTAAGATCTCTGAAAAGTCTCATGGTAGAATTATAGCAAAAAGGCTAAAATTTCCTTCAAGCCATTCAATTCAAAGAAATACTACCGCGTGTCTCAGAAAAAAGTACCCCCTTTTGACTGGAAACCAAGCAATAAGATATCATTGCTCCCCGACTTCACAGCTAAATTTATCAATGTTCAACTTAGATGCACGTACCTTGCATTTAGAATTCCGGAGATACAGGTTCACAAAGTCAAAATTCACAGTGCACCCAAAACCAGAGGTTTTGAAAAAGGGCCTAGTCATGATTTGTATCGTGGACATTTTCCAAAGTACCTGTAGACTTTAAGTTTCCATGTTCTGCTTTTGAAAAGAATAAAAGATACATGGACATGGCGCTAATTAAACAAATATAGTAAACATGTGGTAAGAGTTATAAAGTCGTGCCACATCTCCAAAATAAGCGTGCANCATTTTTTATGTTCCCTTGGGCATATACGATTGCTTGTTTCGTAATAATTTCGTGAGAGATGATGCAAAAACATTTCATTCTAGCAATGAAAGTTGCAAGGTAGTCTATGTGTTAAAGCCTACGGGACTTATTTCGCTGATGAATAACTTTTCTCAGGCAGGTGTAATTTAAAGTTTTTGTAGAATCAAGAAAGGGGTCTCTTCGGGGCTAAATTCTTGAATCTGATTGTAAAGTTCAGAGTCAGATTTCCACTAAAATGTGTTCCTAAGCACGATATTTCTTGTTTGTATTTGGCTATGATTGAGGAGATTCCAAAGCACTACGAGTTGACAGCTTAGGCCAAACTCCAAAAGCTCTGGTTTGGAGTAGGAGGCAAATTTGGACTTTCAAGATTAATATTCCAACTTTTGATGCACCAATATCAACAAACGAGGTATTAATCTTCAAGTTAACTATCTAAGAGTACTTCAAACTTACCAGGGGTCGAATCAACTTAAATTCTTATCGCTAGCTCCAATCAAATCTGTTACCTTTTTTTTGGGACACCCGGTATATATATAATATATAATATAATATAATATATATATATATATATTCTCATTAGCTCATTCGCAATATGTTATAAAAAAGATATATATACTCAAGAAAAACACATTCGTTTAAACGTTTCGGCGCAAGCCTTCATCAGTATCAATGAAGTATACTGATGAAGGCTTGCCCCGAAACATTTAAACGAATGTGTTTTTCTTGAGTACATATATATATATAGTTGCACCTCCTTTCCCTCATCATAAATTTTGCAATTGACCGCGGAATTTCAGCAAAACAAAGGCTACAGGCTGGCGATTGATCAGCAGAACAGCTTTTATTTGAATAAACGAGTTCTTTTTTGGATACTTAGAGTTATTTCCATGGCAGATTATTACAATTTGTTGTGATATAAGGTCTTGGAAATCTTTTTTGTTATACATCCCATAAGAAATTACACAACAAATAACATTACAAATATTACAAAGTTGCTATTTGATGTTACAAAAACACGAAAATGAAAGGTTTCCACCCTGTGCTTGTTCCATGAACCGTTCCTAAACATTAAATAATTTAATACAAGGTTAGATTTAAAAAATCTATCATAAAATTGAGTTGTTCGTGTTTGAGTCCTCGACGTTAATAAGGTCTCTTTTAACTTCTACTTGAGCGACAGCATAGGTGAAGATGATTGAGCCAATCAAAGCGACTATGATACTGGAAAAGAAGAAATATAATTTACAGTAAAAACCCGCATATAAGAACCTTCATTTTGAAATCACCCTGTTAAGGTTCTTATGCATATGATACTATTCTTGAAAACAGGAAGCAAGGTTCTTAAATAGGTTCTTATCAAAAGAATTAATTACATATCTTCGGGAATTTGGGCCAAATATCATAAAACAAGGTTTTTACGTACTCACTATCATGACACAATGTTATACCGGGTGTCTCAGAAAAAAGTACCCCCTTTTGACTGGAAATAGGAAGCAAGCAATAAGTTATCATTGCTTCCCGACTTCAGAACTAAATTTATCAATGTTCAACTTAGATGCACGTACCTTACATTTAAAAATCGTCCACCAAACACCGGAGATACAGGCTCGCAAAGTCAAAATTTACAGTGCACCCAAAACCAGAGGTTTTGAGAAAGGGCCTAGTCATGATTTGTATCGTGACATTTTCCAAAGTACCTGTATACTTTAAGTTTCCGTGTTTTGCATTTGAAGAGAATAAAAGATGCATTGACATGGCGCTGATTAAACAAATATAGTAAAAATGTAAGAGTGATAAAGTCGTGCCACAACTCCAAAATAAGCGTGCATGTGCTCCTTTTCCCCTTCTTTAATACAAAACACTTGGGATCGAATGCAATGCAAGGACCGTTTCTTCAAAAGAAAAGTCACTTCAAGAACAATTGATGTAATTCAAGGTATAAATCTTTTCAAAAATCAAAAGTAAAGGTCAAAGTCGAAAATTCCTTTGCAAAATTCTTGTTTGTATTCAAATTATGGCTAGGCCATTTCTCAAAACCTCTGGTTTCACGTGCACTCCAAATTTTGACCTTATGAACTCATATCTCCGCTGTTTGGTGGTCGATTTACAAATGCAAGGTATGTGCATTTAAGTTTAAGACCAACAAATGTAGCCATGAATTCAAAAAGTCCCGAAATATTATCGTTTTGGTGTCTTGTGGAGTCAAAAGGGGGTACTTTTTTTCAGACACCCGGTAGGTCATTGACTTCTACATCAGCCAGCTTATAGATTGGGCACATATGCTGACAAAAACTCTCAAACATACCTTCAGAAGAGCCATTCCCACCCAATAACTTCTTGCTGTTATGTTTTACATGACTTTTTCTTTTGCTTGTTTGATTTCTCTTTGACGGAAATTTCATTACAGGCCTTTTCAACTCATCATGCAAACGATCCATGATGCAGCGAAGAAATTCTTGTGAATCTTGTTGTGCATATCCTCTGAACTGACCATAAACAAGACGAACTGATCTTGCAAGAGCCGATGGAGTTATTACTCTCAACCTAGTAGAATAAAATACATTTGGTGATACAAGTTTTTTGTGTCAGAATTTTGGGCCAGCCAGCATAGGAATCAATAACATTACACGATTGGTTAATGCATCTTTCGTTTGCTCTAATGGCTTACAGCATCTGGGACAGGCAGTTTTATTGCCTTAATACATGATCTAATATTCAAAATGTCAATTTAGCGTGTTAAGGTTTATTTTGTAATACATTGATTCCAACCTAATTAACTAAGCACATCAGAATTTCTCAGCAAACCAACTGTGTTTCTTATGATTTGATCTTCACAACGTTTGAGTTTGCCAGTTTGAGCGGATTTACAATTAGAAATGTCCACATTTTAAAGCTGTTTTGGAAAACGTCTGCTTTTTGCGACGTTGCATTGGAAGCACAGCACACGGATCAAAGCTTTAAACAATATTGCACGATTGTTGTATGCATCTTTAGCTTGCTTTAACCCTATCTGAACTGGGGAGGGGGTACATTTCTGTTTACACCGTTTTCCATGTATGCAGCAGGCCTCTGAGATTTTGCAAGTTTAACTTTGCATCATAAAGCAATAAAATTGTAACAATTTGGACATTCTAATCTTAGCCTTGTCTCCATGGTTATCAATTTTTCATACTGCAGTCAATGAAAAACCTACTTTGTATCTCTCTTAATCATGTTTAATTGGTCCAATTAAGTCTAAATTATCAACTTATATATGTTTTGAGCTATATCTTTCATTTCCTTATGAAAAAATCAAGTTTCATGTACTTTTAGCAAGCTTTCATTTATATGACGTCATATGACATCATAATGATCATCATACTCTACTCTAGCAACAACAACAACACTGCTAATTGGATTATGATTTTAAGTTTTCATTGTTTATATAATGAACTACCTTTGTGCTAAATTTGGTTGCCATATCTCTTATGACAACAGAGATAAACAGGGGAGCGGAATCCGCCCCTCCCCAGGCATTGAGTGTTTCAAAACGCCCAGGTCAGATAGAGTTAATGTCTTAAAAAAACGTCGGGTAATGGGTTATAAGCGTTCAATGGCAATCTATTATACTTGGATTACAGTAAGAACAGGCAAAATAGAAACCAGTTTTTTCAAAACAGCCTGTTTAGTTTCTTGTTAAAAGGGGATTAATCTGGAAACAGATGACAAGTTTGTTGTTGTTGTCATTTTATTTTAATTCGAATAAATAAATGTAGCTTCTAATTATATAATAAAAAGAAACTAATCCAATTTGAAAATAAACTAAACTAAATAAATATGCTCTAATTCTATGGAGGTATCAAAAGAAAGAAATAGATCATATAGTTAAGAAACTTTAAGTGATTTCAACTTGAATATTTCAAAGGAAACCCAGCCGAAACACTATTGAACAGTTTGTTCTTGTCACATAGCATTCTTTCTACATTTATTCAACCATAGCATACATACCAATTATAGGTGGAGATATTTTTGCATGAATTCTCTAATCTCCTGATTTTAGCAATGATTATTAAATATGAATCTATTTGGGATCCTCCTGTAAGAAACCATCCAAATATCAGGCAGAGAATTTTGCTATACAAGGGCACCTTTTGCTCAAATAAATCAGCCTGAGGTTTCTTAAAGTAATTTCTATTTTGCAGGTTCTTACTGTATTTCAGAATATCAGCGTCTTTTTTGTTTCAAACAGATTTACGGTTGTGACGTCAACAAACTGCAAAATTGTGAAACATAAAAACTATATATTTCTGCTTACCACCATATCATAAACCTTCAAAAAACTATGGTTTTCTAGGAGATTGTACTGTCTTTCCTATTCTTTCAATGAAAAGAAAAACCAAAATTATTCTGAAAATAATCTAGATACAGTAAAACCCCGCGTATAAGAACCTACAATTTTGCAAGTCAGCCTAACTAGGTTCTTGCGTGTTGGGTATTAGGTGGGAAATGAGGCTGTTCAGGTTCTTAAATTGGTTCTTATTTCATTCAGGGCTTTGAGGAATGTCTTTTCTTCAGATTCAAACTTCAGGCCTACTATTTACTGTCAGCTCACATCACTTGAGTTAATGAGGTATTATTCCCAACAGAAATTTGTGGAAGAATCAGTATTGTTTATATAATCCAGAGAAAAGCTCTCAACAGCATCTCATCGGGTGATACTAACATTTTTGATTCTTCCAAACACTTCTGTTGTGAATAAGACCCCATGATCTCTGCAGATAAGACCCTATTTCAAATTCCAGGCTGAATGGGTTCTTATACAATGCGGGTTTATTGCAAAATTTCAGCCTGCAAGTTCTTAATCCACTAGGCTCTTATGCGCGGGTCTTTACTGTATCAAGATTCCCAATGATCATTTACAACGAAGTGCCTGAAGTTCCTTTTAATCCATTAAATCACAAGAAAGATGCATCAACCAATCAATACAATGCAATGTCTTTCACAAATTCGATTCATATACTGGACCAGCCCATTGCATTTTAAAATTTCTTAATTTCACATACAATTTTCAAATTCTTATCAGTGCAAGTTTCGTACAACAAAAATCACTGAATATCCTTGTATTTAACTGTCTACATTCTCTCTTCTGTAATTCAGACTCTTCTGTCGAGTAGCCAATACGTCTATTTTGAAATCATTTGCTGAATAATTTCCTCCAACATTATGTTGTTGTTGTTGTCATCTTATTTTAATTCGAGTAAATAGATGTAGCTTCTAATTACATGATAAAAAGAAACTAATAAAATTCGAAAATAAACTAAACTAAATAAATATGCTCTAATTCTATGGAGGTATCAAGGGAAAGAAATATTGATTTACGAATCGAGGATGAATAAGTGCAGCCACATCAAAATGCCCTGTTATGGACCATTGCGATAATTGAAAGAGAAAGACCCTCTACCCCATAAAAGGTAGACTTGCTCCAAGTCTATTCAGTGGACCATCAGCAATAAAAGAATATAATTTCTTCTGTGGAGGCGTAAGCTACTAAGGTGACGCTGCGAAGGAGAAATGAGAACGTCTCCTTCGCAGCGTCACCTTAGTAGCTTACGCCCCCGCAGAAGAAATTATGTTCTTTTATTGCTGATGGTCCACTGAATAGACTTGGAGCAAGTCTACATAAAAGGTAACCACTGACGCCTATCTTGCAAACAGCAAATCGCAAGCAAAGCACCAAAATCAAAGTAATGCAACTTCTAATACCTTTCTCTCCCCCAAATGTTGTGCATCAACTTGCAATATTCCACTGATACACTTGTCTTGCCATTTTCATTACCTTGGACGAATGGCTGGCATTTCAAGAAAAACTGTGTCAATGGAGTGCTGAAAAAGGAAACAATCACTATGTAAGGCAAAGGCAATCAATTATAAAGTCTTTAGAAAACAAATGCCCTACTGGGTGACCCAAAAAAGTAATCCAGTTTAAAGGGATCTAGTCTAAAACACCACACAGATGATTACAGATGAACACAGATGAACACAGATGAACACAGATGAACACAGGTGAACACAGGTGAACACAGATGAACACAGGTGAACACAGATGAACACAGGTGAACACAGGTGAAGACAGATATGAACACAGATGAACACAGGTGAACACAGATGAACACAGATGAACACAGATGAACACAGGTGANGGGGAAAATCCCGAAAATTTCTACTTACGCCCATTTTCCTCCCAAATGGATCGTGCTCGTTTTCCTACTAAATGCACTTGCTAACTCCAGATTAATGATTAAATACCTTAAAAAGGGTTGAAATAAGGTCCTTCAAAAGTTTGTTTTCAGTTTCTCGATTTATCCACTTCGGAATCAGCCCAAGACGATCGGTTAGTTTTCGTTGATTTTCAAAATTTTCTCCCAAGTTTTGGACTTATTACATTTGAAGTAATGGGTCAAAATCAGCTGATCGTTTGTTTATTTGCCCTACTCTACAAATCGATCGTGGGAAATACATCGAATAAGATATTCTGAAGTGGAGAGGATTCCCCGATGTTACAAGGGCTGTCGGAATTGGCCGCGCTCGCCTCAATCCTTTTTTCCTAATTGGCAAATGGTCTATTTGTGTTACATAATTTCTTTCAATAAAAGACTACTATTTCATCCACCATTTGAATGCAGTCATGTCTCCCTTAAGTTTATCAATGTGTACTGTATACAGCTTTGCGCTCATCATAGTCATCAGGGCCCTTTGGATAAGAACTACACCCTGAATGCAGGAAGAGCATCACCTTCATAAGAACGTAGTCAGTCTGATTTCTAGAAAAGCACGTTTCTTGTTTGCGGGGTTTTACTGTACCAGACAATATAGACACAAATCTTTAAAAAGGTCGGTGTAAAATTCTATTGCAGCTTTCTTTGAAATAAATGGCTTGGAAGGAACTTAGGGATTTTTGCTGTAAATATGCCGTGGCAATTTATTGATATCTTGATTAGTTTCAATATGGCGTATGGCGGCATTTATTAAACTTGAGGCTATAACATCATCAAATTTCTAAATCCTAAACTAGAAAAGCTACAAATTTCTGCTTGCCACGATATTGTAGACCTTCATAAACTATGGTTTCTTTGAAGGTTATATAATTTTTCATCTATTAGCTTAGGATTTTACGATTGTTTAAACTTTTTCAATATTTTCCATGAATCTTTTTAAAAATAATAAAATTGCCGCCATTTAAAAAACTAAGATATCAAAAAATTTCAACGGCAGATTTACAGCAAAGTACCAGAAGTTCCTTTCCAGCCATCCAATTCAAAGAAAACTGCAATAGAATTTCAAACCGACCTTTTTAAAGATTTGAGCCCTATGCTGTACCAGACAAACATAGTGAGCCAATAAACAGACAAAACATTGTGTGTCCAGTGCAACAATATATCAAAATGGGGTGCTAAAAATAATTACCTTAAAGCCAAGGTCGTGGACACAACAAATTCAAAGAAGACGAATGATAACACAGAGGTCATTGCCTGAAAGGAAAATGAAATTACAAGGTCAAATCTAAAGATAATTAAGTAGACAATCCCACTAGCTCAAACTTACGATAATAGCTTTAGGTGATGGCCTTCTTTACGGTTAGAGAAAATAATAAGGCGCAAAATAGAAAAAAACCATTGAGGCACAATATTTGAAGCGGATAGTATTAGCTACTTTTTCCTTTACAAAAGTGTACAGGGTGTCCCAAAAAATTGTGCCCCGTTTGCCTAAAGATAGCAACAAAACGGCAAAAGATCCTCGCCAAATTTTTGCGTGATGTTGCTCTTCAGATATTCAATTAAATTTTGCAACCATCCCCATAAAAATCTGTTGAGAAATGATGGAGCTATGACCTTCAGAAGACCAAATTTGCCTCATGACTGAAACCAGCGGTCGGCCATTTTGTCTTACTATTTTGCAGTGATAAGTATCTTCACGTGAGGTAAGAAATAATTTCTGTGAGGTCAGAAATAATGGAACTCACCGAGTATTAGCGGAACTTTCACGAGAGCTATGAAATTGGGGGCTGCTGTTTCATTTTCAATCCATGAAGCTATTTATCAATGCAAAATAACAAGACAAAATGGCTGGTTTCAGTGATCGGGCAAATTTGGTCTCTTGAAGGTCATAGCTCCATCAGTTTTCAACGGATTTTAATGCGGATGGTAGCAAACTGTGATTGAACATCTGAAGAGCATATCATGCAAAAATTTGGCGAGAATCTTTTGCCATTTTGTCGCAATCGTCAGACAAACGGGGCACAATTTTTTTGGGACACCCTGTAGAAATATCAAACTTTGACTCATTTCAACCTATTGGCTGGAAGAATAAACTGTATCATCAATGAGCTCAACTTCTTAACTAAATTCCTACACAAAATACTAGCGTTACGGACA
The DNA here is from genome assembly GCA_004194395.1 of Aurelia aurita complex sp. Pacific. NCBI lineage: Eukaryota > Metazoa > Cnidaria > Scyphozoa > Semaeostomeae > Ulmaridae > Aurelia > Aurelia aurita complex sp. Pacific. The sequence continues at coordinate 342,856 of REGL01000157.1, forward strand.
AGTGATATCCATTTATCTGTCGAAGTCTTACGCATCCATATGATGCATTATAAACATTAAAGATGCATCGTCATTTGAAAAAAAAAATGACAGATTTAAATTAAGCAAAATTACTAACGGGTGTCCCAAAAAAGTACTCCCGTTTGAAAATCATCAAAATTTGAGTACACGACCGATCTTCAATTTTCTTTTTTTGCCACATAGATCAAACTATTTTCCCAGAAATAACCGATTTTGTTTGATTTTAAAATCAACAAACTTAGCTCTTTTTAGGGCTTCCTGGTTTTTAATCATATTGCAAAAAAAGCACTGATGCTTGCCAGATCAATTTTTTGTGCATGTAAACTTTCTAGTTTGGTTATAAATGACAGAAAGAAATTATAAAAATCTGAAAATCTAGACTCTTTGGGAAGATTGAATATTTTGCTTAAAAACTATAGCTCAAAATAAGGTTTTTCAACCTGTAATTTTTGTACCTTCTTGTATCAAAAGCAAACATTTTATCATCTGTAAACATTTTTTGGTGACAAAACAAGTCAAAAATAAAATTTTATCAAAGACAAATAAATTTTGGTGACTTTTAAACAGGAGTACTTTTTGGACACCCGGTAGGAAGATGAGATTACCAAGCGAGTTACCAAGTCAAATTTAAAAAAGACAATTGAAGGCATTGAGTCTATATACATAGCTGAGCATTAACGATGTCTTGAATTTTTGCTCACAAACCGCTGACGGCCCTTTGCTATCGTACAATAGTGCTAAAGTCATCTTAATCCTTGCATTACCCGCAAGATATTCTTTGGCTTGATTTCAATAGCGATTAAACCACAACTTTTGTTTTATGATTGAAGAGAAGTTGATATTGGTCAAGAGCGCGCTATTCATGTGGACTCGATGCCTTTAACCAAAAGTTTTACTTAGCGATAACGGCTTTAGGCTAGGGTCTTCTTTACAGTTGGCGAACAATGTTGGGCAGATAATTAATCACATTCAAAACAAAACAAATACAATAGACGATTACGCTGAAGATGGCGGAGAGGAACTTTTTACCAAGATGCACTGCGCTCTTTAATCGAATTCCTATAGAATCGTTGAAGACTCGCAATTCAAATGCAATGCATCTTGGTAAAAAGATCCTCGGCGCCATCTTTAGCGTAATCGTCTATTGTGATTCGCGCGGGTGAGTGGCCGAGTGGCTTAAACAGTTTCCGTCAGGTGACTGAAGTTAAGCTCGGTCGAGTGAGGTCAAACTCCGGATGGGTGACCTCTGAGACCTGACCTCGCAACTCACCTCGCACCGTCCTTCGGGAGGGACGTTAAACTAGGGGTCCCATGCCTGGATGCGGCATGCATAGTGGGCCTAAATCAGCTTTAAATAGCTAGAAACCCTATCAGCCCATTTAAAATAAATTACTACTACTACTACTACTACTACTACTTGTGTTATACCTGTGACAACCATTTCAAAAGATGACCCTGCCTTGATTCTGCTACAGCCAGGAGAAATCACATAAAATGCTACATTATCAGTAAATGAAAAGGACACACTCACCATTGATATACTGCTAATCCATCTAATTTTTGCAACTGGTATTATCTCTGTCAATCGGCTGTACGAAAGACCAAGCAAAGCACCAGATATACCGCTATGAAAAAATAAGATACCGTCATTTACAGTTTGACTACTTTGCAGTTTCAATAACACAGCATTTCAAATAGGTCTGGACGTATGCCACTTCACATTTGTAAATGAGCATATATGCATATAGAATTACTACACAATCTCTGTATGCTCCTCAGAACTGATGTGTCGCTAATACAAAGACTCGTTGCCAAACAAGGTCTGCAATCGAACTGTCTTGAGAGACACGTTTTCAAATACAGCAGAAAACCACATAAAAGAACCTAGTTTTATAAGAACCTAGAGGCTGAAATTCCATGATAAGAACTCTTAAAGCAAGAACCCACAAGAGGCTGACATTTCTGATGGTTCTTATATACCAGTGTGAAAGATGGTATTTTACTTCTAAAATGTAAAATCGTTCACAACAAAAACTTTATTAAATGAAATATATTGAAAAGCTATTCAAGTGATTGAATGATTAATGCATTGGCATCCATAAAAACTCCACATAGTATAAGCACGTTTTTAAGAACCTTTACAGGCTGGACTTGACTATGGCATCAATTAATCAAGAACCTCATTCAGCCTGCCTCATGAAAACCTGGTTCTTTTATGCGGGTTTCTACTGTAACATAGCGTTTCGAACAGGTCTGAACGTATGCCACTTTGCAACGTGACTTTTGTAAATGAGCATCTATTCATATAAAACATGCTACACAATCTCTATATGCTCCTCAGAACTTATGTGTCGCTGATACAAAGATCTGTTGCCAGACAGGGTCTGCAATCGAACTGCCTTGAGAGACGCGTAAATAGATCAGATCCTTAAAACCCAGACCACGCAATTAGTGTTCAGGCTAAGTTGGAAGATAACAGCATTAATACAAGAAAATAAGACAATTAATACCTGGCGATGCATCCAGCATGAAATTTTTTGTAGTATAAGAATGGGAATCCTAATGACATGCCAACTTCACCTGCAAGTAAGTGTTAATGATATAAAGAATTACATGTTAAGCAGGTTAAAGAAAACAAACTCTCTTGTTCAATACAGATTCAGAATTCCAATTTTCTTGTTTTTGGATATTAATGGGACTGTACAAAAATTGTAGTAAACAAAGGGCACGTGTCATACAATTTCTTAAGCCTGCAGTGGGCTTTCGTATTGATGGGTTAAACATATCTGAAACTTGTGCCTCAAAGTCTAGCCTTATTTATAAAATCGTTCACGGTATGAAAAATCTGATTGCACTAGCTAATTCTACGGAGTCTAAACCAAAAGAAAATATCCGCATTTTCAAAGCGTGCCTGCATTAGGGAGAGAAAGTCATGGTTGTTTTGGAAAGTTAGCTATTATAGCTTCTTTAACGTATCTACTGAAAATACATCTGAAATAAATTTGTGTGCAGTAAATGTGGCAGTATCATGGGTGGTCAATCAATCATTTAGTATATATAAGTTTTCAACAGCTAGCGAGCAACCAGGATTTCTTCTCTTTCGGTGCAAACATAAATATTGAAATTATCAGATAAATCGAGAAAAATTAAAACCTACCACAACCGGGATTCAAACTGCGGGTTTCCTGCTTTCCGGGCAAATGTCTTAACTACCAGATTATATATATGCATCGGGTGAGTCAGAAAAAAGAATCCCCGTTTGGAAGGTCACTGCTCCCTGGATATCAAAACAATGATATCGGCAAATATATAGTTTAATGGTAAAAATGTTAAAATCTATTATAAAATCTACCTGACCGAAATCGGCCACTCCATTCTGCATTCTGAAATTATGAGGGATTTTCTCGAGAAAGCCTCTTCAAAAAACCTTCAAAACGTGCCCAAAGCCATGAATAAATTTCCCTACATTTCTGCCATACAATGGCCTTACAGCAATGACTTGTGGACGATTTAGCACGTGCTATCCTCTTGGGAGGACGAACAAGTCCTCCCCTGGTATCGATGACCAATTCAAGGTGCTCTCATTCTCCCAAAAGGATAAAATACATGAATTTATGCGAGTGTCATCAAATTTAGGAAGGAAAATTTGCTCATTGTTTTCATTCGTTTTTGCAAGTTTTTGGAAGGGGCTTTCTGCAGAAAATCACCCATTTCGACGGGAAGGAATGGCTTATTAAGGTCGGGTAAATTACTGAACCTACTTGAACTTGTTGGCAATAAAATAAGACAGTTTTCAATATTATTGCTTTGATGATAGGGAAAATTATCGACCAATTTCTTTACTTTGCATACTTAGCAAGCTTATGGAGGGTCAAATATGTCATCGAATGGATAGTCATTTGACAATATCGGGGATAAGCCATCCAAATCAATGGGGGTTCAAGCATGGCTGTAGTACAGAAGGGCTACTTCTCTATCTTACTGAAGAGTGGAAAGCTGCACTTGACGATGGGAATTATGTGGGAATACTGTTTGTTGACTTTAAGAAAGCTTTTGACAGTGTGAATAGAGACATCCTAAAAAAGAAGCTCCAAGCTGTTGGCATCTGTGGAGATATGTTTCACTGGATCTGTGATT
>REGL01000157.1:363468-374586 GCA_004194395.1 Aurelia aurita complex sp. Pacific
TTGTGTACTCAAATTTCACCTACTACCTTTAGTTTGGTACTTTTCATCTTCAAAATCAGTCCACAAAAATTAAAGAATACAGGAACCTAAGAATTCTGTACAATGATCATAAAAAGCTCCTATGATGATCTTCTTATCAAATCAAAACGATGCACAATGCAAGTTGCTCGTCAAAGAATCCTCTGTGTTGAAATATCTAATGACAATAAACAGCTTGAATCCATCTTTTATGCATAACATTTTTAGTTCAAGGACTTGAAGGCATCTATCTCGGAATCCCTCCAACATCTGAAGGACAGAGCCCGTTCCATTATTGATAAGGCCAGACTAAAAGACAATTGGTCTCATAATTGGTTGACCGTTGAACAACTAATAAACTTTGATCGATCAGTTATGACATACCAAATAATCAACAGGCAATGTCCTGAAAGCCTTTGGGATAAATACCATCATAGGACCCAGCATTCCAACTACAGAACAAGGAATTGCAGGGACCTAAAAATCCCACGAAATAATCTTGAATATGTCAAGAAAGGCATTCACTATTCGGCTCTGAAAGCTTGGAACGATATACCCATCAACATCAGAGAGCTCCCTACACTTAGTAGATTAAAAAAGCAATTGAAAAGTTATTATAGGAGCTGAACACAACCTAAAACATGACTCCCTGGAAGAGCAGCTGCTATTAGATAGGTTACTGTACGTAATTTAGCTTTAACTGATATAGATTGTATCAAATGTAATTATGATATTTATTTTCTTATTAAGTATTGTGTTGGTAAGCTGAAGGGATTTTTTGTGTATAAATAATTTAAAATGCAAAAATGAAAATGAATCCCAACAATCTAAATCATTTTCGACCAAATCAGGTAACTTTTGGTTCCAACCAAGAGCCTTAAAGCTTTGGGACGTCAGATCTGGAACTGTTTGCCAAATGTAGCTGACAATCTCAACAGTTTCAAGGGTATGACAAAACAATGGAATGGCCCTACCTGTAAATGCAACACTCGTAAATATCATGATATCAGGAGAAAAACGGACGCAAAAAACAGACAGATTTTTCAGCACACTGAGGCCTTTCAAACTTACGTTATCTTCAGAGTGTGACTAACTGTGAGTTGTCTTCAGTTAGTCACACTCTGATCATAACAGAAGTTTGAAAGGCCTCAGTGTGCTGAAAAACCTGTCTGTTTTTTGTGTCCGTTTTTCTCCTAGTACCTATTATTTAGTATATACTACAGTACCAAGTTTTTATGAATATCATGTAGCTTTTGTCCATTTATGTCCACGTAGTTCTGATATTTAGCTTATGTATTACATATTAATTTCCTTGGTTATTTTTTTTTTCATTAGATTCAATTTGGATTAGTTGTATGTGTCTATATATGTATATATATAAAATGGATATACTAAAAGTGTGGAAGAAGAACAAATGAGAAATGAAATGAAACATACATATATATATATATAGCCAGATATAAATATTGAATTAAAATAAGGAAACAAACAAACAAACAATCTAATTTGTATTAAGATTACAATTTATCTATTCTTAGCTTTTAACACATTTTAGATTTTAAATATTTAATTACTATTTAGTGGCAAATTTATACTACATACATACAGTACCATCACCCTGAATGGGTCTGATCATAAACAGAATTGAGTTTCTTATCAAAGTGCATGCCTCTTATAAAATATTTTCTTTATGAATACAAACTTCATTTCCTTGCTAACCATTATTTCAAGGTCAAAGATAATCTTATTCTTGTTTCCTCTTGAAACTGAGGCTAAGATCAGTAGTAGTCAAAAAAAAACTTTCTCCAATTTTCGCCCTGAATGGGTCTAAATATTGTTTAGGCCTCAGCAGGGAAGTCTTACTGGCAGGAACGCCAAGCTTCTCTCTCCAGCTACCACACTGAATATACTTTGAGTAAATGTTCATAGTACCTGGCTCTTGGCATTCTTGGCAACACAAAACTTTAACAGATAAACCTCACCTTTCCTGCTCCGATGAAGCTCAAATTTAGAGACAGCTCAACTGTTACGGTAATTTTCAAAGTTGATGAAGATCAAAGTTGACACAACCCTCAAATATATCAAAATAACATTGGTAGCAATCTTCCTTTCTAAACTGACGAAAAACCAGCACACACAAACTTGGATCGCTAAGTGGATGCATTAGAAAAGAATAGACCCATTCAGGGCGAACTTTTCCCGATTAGTTTGCCTTCGAAAAGATCCAGAAAAGTAACTTATATTATATCGGCAATGAAAATTGGCGAGATGTTTTGATAAATGCTTGAATTTGGTCTAAGAAGGTTGGTTTGAATTGTGAAACAAGTCAGCTGGATATCAAATGTGCAAAAGTGACAAAATTACACGCCGAATGAATCTTGGAAGTCCAAGGAAGGTAGTCGGTCTAAAAACTTCAAATTTTCGGAAATATCTCCTTCAATGAAACACAGTCAACGAATATTGTGAAGAAAGGCGTAATCAAAACATTTTCATTGAGTTTTACAAAAATCTTAAATTTAGGCGCCACCACATCATATATATTTGATCATATCAAAAGAGACTGCTAATTCCAGAAGGAAAGATCGAGGACAACTTCACATTAACGCCAAGGAAGGCAGATTTTTGTATGCCGTCACGCCAAGGAACCGATTTTATTGAAAAAATGACGCCGCTACGCCGACAAAAAGTCAGGTCTACGCCGAAGATCTTCGGGCCTAAGTACATGGAATGCACCCTGGGCGAGAGAAGCAAAATTAACAATAGATCTATTGATCTCGCATGCAAGAACCAGTTATTGTAGCTGTGAGCAGCGAGTTTGACAGAGTTTCATAGCTGCGAGTGAATGCAAGTTTTCCAACCTGGCAGGCTCTTAGGAAGCAGGGGGCAGGGGGTGGCTCAAGCCCCTCCAATAATTTTGAAAACAATGGTGCTACGTCACACGAATTAATTAGATGCATTTTTCTCTATTGTTTTAAGAACAACTGCCCCCCCCCAACCCGAAGCTTCTTCCTACGGCCCTGCAACCTGGATAGCATTTTGGTTGGCCTTTGATGTTGTCGCCGCCGGCGCCATTTTCATTTTATGCCTAACAAAATTTCCCATGCCTAGTAGGCATAATAAAAACGGAAAACAAATTGCTGAGAATTGAAAGAAGCCTAAAAAGGTCAAAGAAAGAAATGCCTCTCTTCTTTTTCATTATCTAAAAAAATCTAATAAATGGACACATTCATTATGTTATTTCTTTGATTTGTTTTTCGACAAATTAAAAAGTATCAGATCAATTTCATACCTTGCAATTTTTCGCGTTGAATAATTCTTTGCAGCTGGTGCCTTTTGCAAGCTTTTGCAATGCAAAGGCTTTATGAATATGGCTTCAGCATCATATGGAAATCTGATTCACCCCCGCCATTTTGCCTTTTCGACTTCGCAACGGCCTCTTTACCAACTCGAGACTTCTATGACGCCTGCGCCTCCACCAGACCAGACCAGATCGGGGGGGTTCCCAGCCCCAAAAATTTTCAAGAGAACATTATTTTGGCTTTTTACAAATTATATTTATTTGAGCAAATATTGCCAACGGTTCATAACAATTATTCACATTTTTAGGACCCATATTGTGCTTATTTCTAATGCATTCATCAAAAGACAAGCTTTTTAACCAGAATTATACCAAAATATAATACTAGCAATAGTTATTACTACGTGCCCCACACCAGATATCTCTAGCAGGTATAGTAAACACTAAAAAGGTAGATCAGTGTTGCAGTTTTCACGTAGTGGTTCCCATATCCATTCTGTACAGGCCAAACATTGGACACTTGTGCATATAAAATCTGCCACAGCATGTAACCACAGAAAGCATCAGGGCTCGAATCTTTGCAACATAACTCATTGACTATGTTAGTGTTTGACATAGCAACATAACTCATTGACTGTGTGGCCTCTGATTTCAAGTATAATTTTTGGAAAAACAGTAAATGATAACAAAGAATAATTTTGAACAAAATAAAGAGAAAAGATTGAAGTTTTCTGTTTGGCATTGATTCTCAAGAGCCGACTTGACTTGTCATTGCATTGTTGCCAAACGAAAAAAGAAGAGCACAAGAATCAGTCAGAACAAGAGAAGAAAATTCCTCAAGAATCACGAAAACCCAAAACACAAATTATAACTCTGCTAATTTAGTAAATTAGAATTGTTACAAAAGTATCGTTGGTTACTCTAAATGATAGCAGTTTATAAAAATATACGAGATGTTCTTAAAATGTTTTTATTTGTGATATCAGTCATGCAAAATTGACTGACTTTGTTGGGGATACGTGCAAGCTCAAGTTGACGACGACGTGGATATCCCCTCGGGGACTATGAACGCATGCGTTGTGTGTAAATTTTTGCTGATTGGATTACGTAATGCCACTATTTTCATAACGAACTTTTAGTCATTTGAAAGGAAACCGGAAGTCAGACATTGAAACGGAACCACATCCGCCACAGAACAATCAATTTTTGATGAGAGAACAATGGGTGAAAAGTTTTTAATCAGAATCACTCTCGATAGCGTTTCATGGAAGTTTGGCAAAGAAATGTATTTATCTGGTTAAGAAATGATATTCATATGCCAACTTAGCTTTGCTTGGTTTGCTTCAAATGGCCTCCTTGAAATTCAACGGGGCTTTCCATAGCACGGAGCGCTATCTTGTTTTGCCTAGGCCAATTTATCAACGCAAGACCAAAACCGTTCAACAGTTACTTCTGTGCCAAGCTTCCAGAAAGGTCCATCATGAAATCTTTGTTTGCAGTTTCTTGTGGGCATTTATCAAACATAACTGCAGTTAAGAATTGATAAAATATATGCTAAGTTTCCCGCATATCGAGCTGCGAGTCTTCCCGACTGCTTGCTGTCAGTACAACTTTCTTCGCAACGGCTCACGGCTGCAGATATTTGAATGATTGAATTATGTCAACAGCGCATGCGTTCATAGTCCCCGTGCTGATTGGCTGTCAAGTTGACCCAAAAACAAAGCTGAAAAACAACACGAGGAGTACCATGTATCCCCAACAAGACTGGCCTTGGTATGCATCGGTTGCATTTTACACAATTCAGATCGTTTTTTCCCTTGACAGGGTTTGCATCGTTGCTTTGTTGGGGGTAGTTAGGGGCCAATGCTATATGATAATAATAATATAATAATGATAACACGAATCTTTATACAGGATTAACACTTCAACGTTACTGCTGTTATCAATGTGTGTCCTGATTAACGTAAAAAGATATTATGAAAAAATAAAAAATGTACAGCAATTGTATTAATACCATATGTTACATATTTAAAATAAGAAGCCTAAATCATATATTACATATCTAGAATAAGAAGCTCTGGTAAAATGTTGCTTAAGATGCTGTTCATAGGCATTGAATGATTCAGTTTTCCATATGTTAATAGGCAGTTCATTGTAAATTTTTGCTGCCATGAAACGAAACGATTTGCGTGCATATTCAGTTTTAATTTTTGGAAGCTTGACAAGACATTGATTGTTTCTTGTTCTCATATTGTGGTCATTGATTTCGAAGTAGCCTTGAAAAGTGTCACAAATGTCCTTGTCAATACACTTGCGTACAAGCTTACATGCACGGATCTTATTTGCACTGACAACTGACTGAATTCTTCCGCTAGTGTTCAAATTTCCTTGTATTGTTCTTACCGAGCGATTATGAAACGAAGCTAGTCTTTTTAATTGGGTGTCAGTTAGCTTCAGCAGTAGTATTCCAGAGTAGGTAAAAGCATGGGTAGTTAGACACTGCTGGTGTGCTTCTATGGAGGAGCGCTGGATAATATGTATCTGCGGGGGAATTTTTTTATAGATATTTTCGTTCTTTCGATATCTCCTCCGCAGTACTATCATGTTAGATCATGTTCATGTTAGATCAAATGAAATGAAAAAATGTTTACAGAAGCGAAGCGACAAAAGATTGAATGCACTATCATTCCTGACAAGAAAGGGTAGTCAAAGAGACTTGTGGTAATGCGGTTACTATATATTCGTGCAGACTCAACTATCCTAGGACAAATAAATTCTAACGATTGCCGTATTGGCCTGCGTGCAGTCTTTCTTTAGTGTAAATTGAAAGAACGAGAAATAGAAAGACTGCGCATTTGTAAGCGATTATTCGTATTTTAATGAATAAATCCATTGTGATATGGACCAATTAGAACTTGGTTAGAGATTTTCCGAACCGCAACACAATCAGTCTTTGTTTTTTGTTTGTTTGAAATTGAACAGTTTGATAAAACAGATTAGCGTTCATTGATTTCATTTTGCTGAGTCACTCATACAAGAAATCTCTTGGTGCTGCGCAGTCTTTCTACTCTCTGGTTCTGTCAATTTTACAAAAGAAAGACTGCACGCAGGCTTTTTCCGTATTCACTCGCCGTGACCGTTAGAGACTGAGCGGAGAAGGGAGCAAAGAAGCTTCGTTTGTTGAAATTTGGTAAGTTTTCCAAGAACAAGAAGGGTAATTCCATTTCCATATCAAGTCTTCAGTTTTTACTCAAATTTGTATTCACATTTCCATATCAAGTCTTCACTTTTTACTCAAATTTGTATTCACGCACCGTGCCGTGTAGAGTGTGGGTGATTTTAGATAATTTATTAACTTCAGAATGGTACCCTGCCCTGCCAAAAGAAAAGATCAATATCTCAAGGTCATGCAGCTGTAGATTTATGCCTGGTTTCCATATGGTCGCAAGGCTCACAAGCGACGCAAGGACGCTGAAAATTGGGACTTGCGATCCTTGTGATTCTTGCGATTCTTGCGACAAAACGGTTTCCATTTGATCGCAAGGAATTCAGGGACCACGCAGCCATTGGGATAGGGGGGGGGGCTTCACTTTTTTCAAACATAGGACTAAAATCTTTCACAAATATGGTATTTTCAAAATTTTCATACACGCAACTGTTGCGTTTGCTGAGAGACCTTCTAGATGGCTAGACGTCTCAAAACCTTACTTGATTCAAATATGAAGCAAGCAAATTTCAACAATCTAGCAATATTGAACTTTCATAAACCACGAGCAAACACGATGTCCCTCTTGGCAATTGCTAACTATATCGTTAAAAATTAGAATGTTTACTCTGACAGATCTTCAGTAGTAACCGTTTTTATGAGAAGAAACGCTATGCTGTTAATTTTGTTGGTTGTAATGACGTCTCTTTTCATAGTAATTGAAATCTTTTTTGAACCAAACTGTATATAAATATGGACTTAAAGAGGCAAGTCTTTTGTTGAAAAGGGCGTTTTCCGAAGTTCTAAAGGGCGTGGTCTCAAAAATTTTCCGGGGGCAAGCCCCCCACTTTGAACCGCTGCGCGGTCCCTGTCAAGGATCGCAAAAATTTAAAGCACCATTGCACCAAAACCTAACTATGTTGAAAAAAGCGGGTACTAACCAACGACTCGACGGATCCGAACCCATTTGGATCTGCTATTCGTACCCAAACAGGATCGCTTTCGAAAGTGATCCCACTTGGATCCGATCCCAAAATGGTCTCGTGTAAACGGTTGGGATCGGATCCAAACGGGTACGGATCGAAAGAGAGGCATAGCGAGCAATACAACATAACACTGTCGAATGCGCATGCGCAGCATTCTGGATCCGCCTTGGATCCGATCTCGTGTAAACGCGAACAGTTCTGGATCCGATCCCGTGTAAACGCCCCTTCGAAAAGTGAATCAGATCCAAATGGATCCGATCCAATCTGGATCCGATCTCGTGTAAACGGGGCCTTAAGCTTAATGAATGGACAATCGTCGGTAACCTTTGGAATCTTATGTACGTGGGGGGGGGGGCTTAATAGAGAGGGGGCCTTATCTGAAATTTTGGCTCAGAGGGGAGGGGCTTATTAGAGAAGGGGGCTTAGTAGAGAGAGGGGGTTATAGAGCTTTTACGGTACTCAAAACAAAGATTTGGACTCTCCTGAGATTAAACCAAACGCAAAAGAACTTTTGCCACCATCCCCACAGATCCAATCATGCATTTCATCATGATACAAACTAATCATATTGTAAAGCTTCGCCACAATCTTGAATCATGAAATTATACGTTTATCGCGGTCATCTTTGACCGATAGCGTGTTTTTTTGTTACGGTATGGGGGCCTATGGCCCGTGATGTGTACAATCTCACAATGAAGTATTCACGTGTTCACTTGATGCCAAAAGTACTGTGTGGTGCAATATTTAACGTCACGCTATTGGTTCGGCCTGATGCCAAAACTCAATACTGTTTAAGTAAATGTTGATTGGTTTAAACATATTATTGTTCTTATACTCAGGTTGTCATTGGTTCTTATTTATGTAATTAGGATTACCTCATCTCGTGGGTACCAGGGTATGTCCTGTCAAGGTGAGGTAAAAACAATTTTATGGCATCAAAGCCCGTTGTTGATGTAATACGAGATCAACTTTATTATGCGAGATGACCACATGGAACCAGACAGCGTGATTTTTGATTGGTCAACACTAACAGACGTTAGAATTTGAAAATCATTGGGACTATACATGGATTAACAGAACGGCAATAATTCTGCGTACTATGTCACGAAAACAATACTGGGAATAAACACGCTCTATAGGATGCATGGAAGTTATTCGTGCGAACAATTGTTAAGATATAAAGTGATCCTTCTCACCTTGATTCTTTGATTTGTTTTGCCTCTGCAAGACGAAATAATAGTCCTAACTTTTAGGCCACTCGTTCGTAATGACAGCATGGCTACAACAACAACAGCATAAATACGCCACTGCAGCGAACGGCGGGAGATCGAAGCTGGCTTTTCCCTTCAATTTTTTTGACGAAATTTTTTTGACGAAATAGACTTGGGGCAAGTCTAATGAAGAGATAGACAAACTTGGAAATATCGTAGGAAATATCATTAAATTCAACTTTTTCGTTGAAACTGACTTCTGCTTTCCATCTATGTTTGTTTCTTAAATGTGAATTAGGCGATAGACAACACTTGTACGTGACATGATTTGGTTGACTAAAGGACTGAACTAGCTTCGAACATTCCGCACAAAAAGCCCATCAATATATTCTCGCTGCGGAGCGCTTTGGTGAGCGGTATACAAAATTCCTTCATCTTGGGATGACCTATTTGGTAAAGACCCCGGATATTGAGTGCGAGAAGGGGGACGGCCCAGCGGAACCATATTGACCGCCCCATGCACAACATAACTAATCTAACATATGTGACTATTAAATTCTATCTATTAGGCAAAATATAGGACATTATTGCTTGAGCCACCCTTGGGTGGCCTAACCGCCTAACCGACTTACTCTGAGCATGCTCTGGGATATTTTATCTGGGAGTAAATGAATAAGAGACCCCTGAATATGATTAGGGGGATTGCTGGGTATGCAAATGATACCACATAGATCTTTGAACCAATGATGGAGTATAATGGCCAGAACGACCCAATTGAATAGGGGGAAGGGATGGGCCATCTACCTTGTAGGGATGGGAGGGTGGGAAATTAACTAGAAGCCCTAGAAGACTCTCCTGTAAATTTGTGATCGACCAGCGAGGTGATATACGAAATGATATAGGTAATTTGATCATCCAGTGCATTGCCTAGGTACAGGGCTTGGGGTGAGCATATGCTGGGATACGTATCATGTTCCCCATCTTGAACACTTAATACTGGAGTCTCGGCGTTAAATTGCATTTACTAGCGTAGAATAATTGAATTCAATTGGGAATTTATGTAAGATGGGGTCGCATTGCTCGAATGGCAATTCCCTAAGGACACAAATATTTTCAAAACAGCGTTAAAAGTTTGCCCTCAGCTACAATCTCTTACGGGTATTCTTAAAAAACCTTGAAAATAGTTTACTTTACCCTGTCTAACCCATTTTTGCTTTAATTTTTGGGATTCATTCACAAGTGTCCGATTTCCAATGTCGCATAACTACCACCATCGGCATTTGGAAACTATGAGTATTCGTAACCGTATTATACCTTTGGGACAATCTTTGCACAAGAAACACCTTTTGCTTAGAACGCGTCTCACAATCCAATAACTGCTTGCCCCTAGAAGTGGAAACCTAGGAAATTCTGCGATACGTCTAAGAAATCTTTTAAAATACCATTCTCTACTTTGGCTTAGAACGGCTCTCCCAATCATTGTCAAGCGTTTCTTGTAAATATTCTAACTGTACAACCTTGTCCCCAAGGCCTTTTGTCTTATTTGGACGGAGACGAAAATGTCGTTTCGTCTTTGTCCCAATATGATAAATGGCCCTGGGAACGATGGTCTTTTGATGGGATTGTTTCCCTTGCAAGTTTGCAATGGGTGACTTTATCCATCGAAGAACGTGATAAGGTTTTTACGTTTTACAGTGCAACGAAGTAATGACGCATTTTCACTCGCTGCCTTCCAGTTTCTGATAGGTTCACCCCGCTCACAGTTGTTAAGAAGAGACAACTTAAAGGGGCTCCGTCGTCAAAATGTAAACAAAACGATGATTTTTGCAGTTTTTTGAAAGGTGATATCACACAGGATTTTCGTATTTTTTTCAAAATGAAAGTTGCTGTTTGGGCATTAATCTTTGTACTTCACTAAGGAACAAACCAAACATTCATATCTTCTACGATTGCTTGGATATAAGTGGATTTTTAACGGTCACTTTTTTGTGGCTTGGGTGAAGCCACTAAACAAACTGCAGAGAACGATGGATGAACAATGGATAATCCCCAACACGTGCAAGTTTACGGATTTGTTTACTGTTTGACGACTGAGCCCCTTTAATTCTAGGGAGGCACTTGACCAGGCCAAGATTAAAGAAAATACCCATTCCTTGTTCCATTTTTGCGACAATGTTCCTGCAACCTCTGTACAATTTTTTCGAAAATGTATGCCTCAATTTTTTATCAGAAACCAAGAATTCAAGCAAATGCTGAAAGTATCTTAAAATTATTAGATTTTGAGTACTCAGATTTCCTTACAAGTTTCTTACGAGTTCCATAACAATTTTCATGTTTACTTCGTATGGTCAACGAGCGTTGTTTATGCCTTCGAGATTTTTAGAGGATGGTGTCATAAAA
>REGL01000157.1:377904-396163 GCA_004194395.1 Aurelia aurita complex sp. Pacific
AACCAATAAGGGTTGAGTGAACCTGTCCAGCGACTTCCGTGAACCGGTCGGCAATTGTTCGAAATCAGTGAACCTGTGTCGATTAGGAAGTAAACCGTTTCTGAAGGAAGTAAAATATGTTTGCAAAGGAAGTAGATTTTCATCGAATAGAACAAGAACGAGAAGGGCCAGCAGACGGCAATGGCTGACACAGAAAAGGAAGATCTTTATCGACTTCACAGTGCCATCGAAGAGAAGAGTGAAGGAGAGATATAGCACACAAAACAAAAATACGAGTGTATTTTAGGAAGTTTTGAAGTTGAAGGAAGGCGTAAGAGAATTTAACTTAAATTTTAAGGGTCTGAGGGGTGACGAACATCGATGTGCACAGACATTCGTCGATAAAGTTATTATGCAGAGGATGGGGGGTAGAAATTACATGGAAAAGCTCTAGACCTGCAGCCCATCATTATTTATGTAAAAGGGCGTTGCCCTTGTTTTCCGAGGGTCTGAAGGGCGTGGTCACGAAAAATTTTTCTGGGGGCTTCGACCCCAGACCCCCTTTTTTGCCCCCTATAAACCGGTCAGAATTCAAGGCTGGATCCGCCCCTGTCCATTGGTGTTCATCTGTCTTCATTGGTGTTCCACTGGTGTTCATTGGTGTTCCATTGGTGTTCATCTGTGTTAATTGGTGTTCCACTGGTGTTCATTGGTGTTCCATTGGTGTTCATCTGTGTTCATTGGTGTTCCACTGTTGTTCATTGGTGCTCATCGGTGTTCCATTGGTGTTCATTGCTGTTATCGGTGTTCATTGGTGTTCATTCATGTTCATTGGTGTTCCATTGGTGTTCATCGGTGTTCATCGGTGTTCATCGGTGTTCATTGGTGTTCATCTATGATCATTGGTGTTCCATTGGTGTTCATTGGTGTTCATCGGTGTTCATTGGTGTTCATTGGTCTTCATCCATGTTCATTGGTGTTCCATTGGTGTTCATTGGTGTCCATCGGTGTTCATTGGTGCTCGCCGTTGTTCATCGGTGTTCCATTGGTGTGGTGTACAGATCCTCAGAATGATGCCCATGATATTCATGTGTAACATGAATAAAATTAACTAGGCGAGTGGGCTAGTTTGTGTTTATTTTGTTCCTCCATACAAAGAACTGACGGTAAAATGTGCCAAATTCAATATGCTCTCTTTTTCCCACGCACATAAGGATTAACGGGTTTGTGCAAGGTAAGAACAAGATATTTATTTTGCTAAGAAGCAATGATGTGAAGGTGATTTCTTTGTTCTATTGATAGATGTGACTATTTACCATTGCATACTACATTTAGGGCCTGTTTACATGATCCCGCCTTGCCGGGGTATCTCGCCTAGGCGAACAATGACAGATTTTGTAAGACAATTGCATGAGTTGCTTTTGTTGACACCTGAAATCAAAGCGATCAGCGATCACAGACAAAGGAAATTCCTTCAACGAGTAATTAAAAACAAACACAGCCGCAAAAGTTTCTCTGAAACCCACCTTGCGTTCCTTTGACAATCAAAACAATCATGATTGTATTGTTTAAGATTTTAACGTTGTTTCATTTCAAAGCATTTAGATCCAGCTGGCTGACTTTGAATGAGATCTTGATTGTTTTGATTGCCAAAGGAACGCAAGGCCAGGTAGCTAGCGCACTCGTTGTGCATTCCAGAAATTGTTTTTAAGAGCATATATCAAAAGAAGAATGATTTCAGAAGAATGAAGAGTTTAGTGAAAAAGACCTTAAAGGGGCATTTAGACGCAAAACGCGGGTAACAGATTCTGCGTGGCACAATCCAATCGATTAAAGGCTGCATATAAACCAGCATGTAATCTTTTCGGTTAAACTCCTTATTTACATTACATACCAGTTTTATTTTAATCTTTATCCCTACGTGTAAATTTTATGATTAGAGATATTTATTGTGTTGTTATTTAACAGGGCAATTTGGAAATCAGTATTTAACGTAGATTGCTTTGGACTAGACATTGAACCTTATTCCATGAACTCTTTCAATTGTTCTGTTTACATATATAATACTAGCTATTTGCAGTAACGTACTAAATTGATCGCAACTTACTATGGTATCACTCGGTTCGGCACTGAGACCATCGAGGGAGTAAATTGTCCTCAACAGCCCAATTTGTCACAGACCACGAAAGGTTGAAAGCTTGTTTTCTCGAGAATGCAAAAACCTATTCAATGGCCTAGTTACCCTAAAGATGACATACAGGGGAATCCGTTAGATTGACCATGATTATCTATATAATTGGATTTGCAAAGAACATCCCAGGATGGTACGGACTTACTGGTATGGGATCCGCCCTTCTCTGGCACATCCCAAGCAGGGACCTGCCTTTGACGTATCATTTCACTCTTAAGCCGGTTTTCCACTAGGCGGATATTTCCGCGCGCAGCGGAGCGGCTATTGTTTTAGAGCCCAGACAAGTTGTTTTAGGCCCAGACAAGATCTCCACTATGCTAATTAAAGATGCAGCAGACTTCATTTGGAAGCCACTAACCATGGTTTTCAACTCGTCATTGAAGTATGGTGTCTTCCCAGATATCTGGAAATTAGCAAGAGTCACACCAATTTTTAAAGCAGGCTCAAAAAGGGATGGAAACAATTATAGGCCGATCTCGGTCATCTCAGTTTTTTCTAGGATGTTGGAAAGAATAGTTCACGATCAGCTCATTGATTATCTCATAACTAACAAAGTATTGACACCAAATCAATCTGCTTTTCGAAAACTGTATTCCACTGTAACATCCCTGATAAACGGTACTGATTGCTGGTATGACAATATGGATAAAAAACAGCTCAATTTGGCCATATTTCTTGATTTAAAAAAGGCGTTTGATACCGTAGATCATACAATACTGATAAAAAAGTTAGGTGCACTCGGTATCAGGGCAAGTTCAGGAGAATGGTTCACGTCCTTCTTAAGTGGTAGAAAACAATTCTGCTCAGTTAATGGACAACAGTCGGGGGCTAGATTGGTAACATGTGGTGTACCTCAAGGATCCTGCTTGGGACCACTCCTATTTATAATCTACCTTAATGACTTTGAAAAATGCTTAGAATTCTCTAGGGCTAGTATGTATGCAGATGACACACATGTTACATTAACATCTGGTAACGTCGATGATCTAATTACAAATGCCCACAAAGAATTAAGAAACATCTCGGAATGGATGCGGATAAACAAGTTAAGTGCCAACCCGAAAAAAACTGAATACATGATCATTGGCCATCCACGGAGGACAAATAAGGTTGAAATCTCAGAACCACTGAATCTTAACAATTCAGAAATTAAGCGTGTGGTGAAGACTAAATCACTAGGGGTTATTGTGGATGAAGGGCTAAACTGGGATGAACAATTCAACAAAGTGAAAGGGAAGATTAGTGGCGGTCTTAAGTCACTAAAAAAATTGAAAAATCTCATTTCCCAATCCCAGCTGGAGCATGTGTACCGTGCACTTGTAGAAAGCCATCTGCGATACGCCAATGTTATTTGGGGGAGTCTTCCTAAATCAAAATTGAATACCCTCCAACGTCTGCAGGACAGAGCCCATTCGATTATTGATAAGGCCAGACTAAAAGACAATTGGTCTCATAATTGGTTGACAGTTGAACAACTAATAAACTTTGATCGATCAGTTATGACATATAAAATAATCAACAGGCAATGTCCCGAAAGCCTTTGGGGTAAATACCATCATAGGACCCAGCATTCCAACTACAGAACAAGGAATTGCAGGGACCTACAAATCCCAAGAAATAATCTTGAATATGTCAAGAAAGGCTTTCACTATTCGGCTCTGAAAGCTTGGAACGATATACCCATCAATATCAGAGAGCTCCCTACACTTAGTAGATTCAAAAAACAATTGAAAAGTTATTATATGAGCTGAACACAAACTAAAACACGACGCCCTGGAAGAGCAGCTGCTACTACATAGATTACTGTACATAATTTTGCTTTAACTGTATATAGACTATATTAATGTAATTAGGATATTTATTTTCTTATTTAAGTATTGCGTTTGTTAGCTGAAGGGTTTTTGTGTATAAATAATTTAAAATGAAAAAAAAAAATGAAGAGCAATGCATATACCGTAGGGATTCCGTGTGTCATCATCTTGATCAGCCATTTCTGAATCCCTGTCTTGCTCGTGGCTTTTCTCTTGATGTCATGTGTCAAAGCTTTCGAGCGACTTGATTGGTTGGCGCCATCGAGCGCGGCGGAAAAATTGAAATCAATCCGACTTTCAAGTACGCGCGTAGCGGAGCGATAAGACGTGGTCCTTGTTTGTCAAACAATGCCAATACAATAGCCGCTCCGCTGCGCGCTGAAAAATCCGCCTGGTTGAAAACCGGCTTTAGGCACATCCTCTGACGGACCACCGGCCAAACACCATCCAGGACCCGCCTTCTAAATTCTACTGACACTGCAGAATGATTTGGCTCTCTCTTCTGCAGTGCTGGTTACCCCATGGGACAATTGCCCTCCCTCGTTGCGTCGCCAATACCCCCCCCCCATTTCAAGCGTTAATAGTTAGACTTAGATTAGTATTCTATATTATTAATGAGTGAAGAAAAAAATTTTGTGTGGCGTAAAACTCAAGCACCGTTGCACTGATCCTCGTGAAACTTTCCAAATATCTTCGTCTTCCCTGTACGGGGTGCAATAGAGATTTTGTTTTCTCAAATTCGCCCCCAAATCAGGGTAAGGGGTGAATTCGGTGACATCAAAGGATCGTCGGAATCCCTTTCAGTTTCCTGTGTACAAGAGAATGATCTTTAGACATATCACAATTGCCGGACCAATGATATATTTGAGCATGGTCTTACTCCGACTCCCTTTTTAGAAGGAGGAAAGGGCAGAGTTATACAGATCGATTTATTTTTCCAGCATAAAATTTTGTTGGCCCGAGAGGAGAGTATAGGAGAGGTTTGCATGAGAAAGGGAGACAATTCTTAGCCAAGAGGGGACAGTCATCATGTAGGCATATGGGTCAGTCCGAGGAATTTTCAGGAAACCCAAAAAATATCAGTTTAGCTTCATTACTTGACATCTGTAAACGAACATAAAAGATCTGGAAACAGTGCAAATTGAGGCCAGGATTTTCAAATATTTGATGACCAAAATATCGAAAACATAATTTCAGTTTATTTGGACCCAAGAATATCACTTTCAGCAATATTCTGACCCAAAAATAACCGACTTACATCCCCGTATGTGCATGTGCTGAGTGCCCCTCCTCCTCCCGGTCTACTTTTATGTCTCCCCTACTTGCAGAGAAAGACCGAAGTCTTGCTGGTGAACTTCAGGACGTCTCTAGGTTCAATGCATACATTACAAGACAAAGACAAGTCCTTGGAGATTTCGCAAAAACATTTCATAAAATAATTGGGCTCTCTGCCAGGCAATCTAAACGCGAGGCTTCACAAAATGGGGTCAGCTTTTTCACAGTTTCGTTATGAGTCCCTGTTGAGTATGGTTTACCGCAGGGATACCGGGGACTCATCATCCAACCTCGTCCCCAGGGCCTTTTGTCTTATTGGGACGAAGACGAAAGGCCCAATATGACAAAAGGCCCTGCGGACGAGGTTGCTCATCGTCATAAGTCTAAAGCAAGATAAGATGCTATCTCGTTGACAGAATACAAACAAATCTGGTGAGTAAATCATCTTTTTTTCTCTTTGTTTTCAGTATTTTATTTTGAATGGGCAGGAAGTATTTCTATTTCTAGCTATTTAAAGCTAATTTGAGCCCATATGCATGCCGCAACCAGGCATGGGACCCCTAGCTTAACGTCCCTTCCGAAGGACGGTGAGGTGAGTTGCGAGGTCAAGCCTCAGAGGTCACCCATCCGGAGTTTGACCTTACTCGACCGAGCTTAGACGTTTTTTATAAGAAACTGGTTTATAAGAAACGAGTACTACGAAAACCAAAAATTTAAGAAACTCTAGTACTACGTTCAAGAACAATGAAACTCTAACATTTTATTTCTGTATGTCTCTTCTATTTTTTTCTCTTTTTTTCCTATAAATTCAATGTTAAAAATTTACAATTTACGAATTACCTAAGATTACAAACGAGCTACCATACAATACTACAGAAACGATACCAAGGGGAGCAAAAGATCATGACTACCCCAGGGCCATCACATGAAGGAGATAAACTAAAATACAACTAAATATATAAGAAGCCCCCTAGCTATTCAGAAAAGAATTAGAATTGAACGATGTTTTGCAAATGGAATTTTCGAATGTACGCAATAGTGATAGAAGCTTTATCGCCACTCAATCGAAAGTCGCATTTGAAATGTATAAGAAAGACGCTCAATCCAGGCTCTTTTGTAGAATAGCTAAAGGGTGTGTTACGAAAAGCTACTTACAAACAAAAGAACAAAAGAATAGAGGAACGGGACTCGGCGAACAGGATACTTTACGAATATGGACTTGGTATGGTGGTTGAGTTGCATTTAGCTAGATTTCTGTGATCTTAATTGAATCGACCGCTTGTGTGGATGTATTGTAGAGTCAAATCGAGTATATTTCTGTTGACGTCATTTGGGAGGTCTTTATCACCATACAATAAAAGCTGCGTCAAAACTTCATTTGTAAGGTCGATATATCCGAATGGTCGTAGTAATGCAAAAACTCCAGCGAGAAGGTCTCGACGCTGATCCTCAAACGAAGGGCAAAGCAACAAAAAGTGCTCCGTGCTCTCAATACCATCGTTAGTAGGGCACATTGGATTTATGGTATCCCTAAAATTGTGCTTAAATTTGTGAAGGCTTAATTTGCTAAGACCCACTCTAAGTTGAGTAAGATAAGATAAGCCTGTTGGGTCATGGATTCCAAAGACAGATTTAGTAGGGGGGCGAATTGTCGAAAGCAACTTTTTCTTGAAGATAGCAACTGATGGTGAAATTCTAATTTCCGGACATAGTTCATTCCACTCAGACAGGCAATTTGGATAAAAGCTAGATTTGAATTTTTCTGTCCTTGCCCTTATTCGTCCAACGACATCCTGATTGCGAAGAGGGTACTGTGACTGATGAAGCTGTGGGATTGGATCTATTGTATATTCAGGCATCAGATTATTTATCATTTTGTAAAACAACGTAAGGCGTCTACACCATCTTCGGGAACTCAGTGACTCCCAACCAAGCTCTGCGTACAGCTTCTCGCGTGACGTTCCCTTCCATGTTCCCGTAACAGCACGGGCAGCAGAATACTGAACGGACTCCAACTTTTCCATCAAGCTCGACAAAATGGTATTACCGCTAAACTCACATACTTTAGCCGGAATATGATAGATAACGTCTCCGTATTCCAGGTGAGGTCGCACATAGAGCTTAAATAATTCGTTTAGGGTATGTCTGGGTAGGTACTTGGAGAGATATTTCAGCAAACCAATTCCCTTTCTCGTTTTAGAGATAGCTGCCTTAACGTGAGCCGAAAATGAAAGCTTTGAGTCCAGGATAAGTCCTAGATGCTTATGTTCATCTACTTTCATCACTGGTATGTTATTAAAACGAATTTCTGGATGATTCATTTCAATTCGTTTCTGAGAAAATATCAATTCAACAGCTTGTTTTTGGGGATCTGGATTAAACGACATTTTCCAATCATGAGCCCACTGTCTTATCAACTCTAGGTCATGGTTCATATCACTGGCAGCTGAGTTTAAGTTTTCTACTACGGTGAACAATGATGTATCATCAGCAAAAAGCTTAACATTACACTTTACGTCAGCAGCAAGATCATTAATATAAACAAGGAAAAACAAGGGCCCTAAAATAGAACCCTGGGGTACTCCTGCTGAAATATCTCCCCAATCAGAACTCTGTCCATTTAGAACTGTTCGCTGTTTTCGATCCTTAAGAAAACTTTGTATAAGCGAAAGAAGCTTTCCCGAGACGCCACAACGTTGTAGTTTATAAATCAAACCGTCATGCCATACTCTGTCAAATGCTTTAGAAATATCAAGATAAACAGAACGAACATCCAGAGGAGGATTACAGTCAAAGGCTTTAAAGATCGTGTGCGTTATGGAAATTAACTGATTAACCGTTGAATCACTGGGACGAAAACCTGATTGATTTGGATTGAGCAACTTGCAGGAAACGAGATGTGAATATAAAGAGTCGTACATAAGTTTCTCAAGTATTTTTCCAAAAATTGGTAGGAGAGAAATTGGTCGATAGTTCCCCTTCAAATTTTTCTCATTTTTCTTATGAACTGGCACTACATTTGCATATTTCCATATTTTGGGAAATTGGCCACGCCTCAAGCAGTTTTCGAATATTATTTTCAGTGGAATAACTAATGCAGCATCACTTAATTTTATCATTCTAACAGATATTCCGTCCCAACCATGTGCTTTATTAGGATTTAATGACCTTATAATGTTCAGTATCTTTTCATCAGTAATAGGAAAGTCATTTATCAGGGAAGAAGGTGCTGGTACATTTGGTGGAATTTCACTGCCTGTATCAATCGTCGTGCACTGGAGTATGAAATAGTCATTGAATAACTGTGCCTTTTCCGTGAAATCCGTTATAAACAACCCGTTTTCTAAGAGGGGTGGTATAATTGGAATCTTTGCCTTGTTTAGGACAGTGTTAATTAAAGACCAATATCTTTTTCTAGAAGTCCCCGGGTTAGCTAAAGTGTTTCCTGCCTTAAGGAAGTAATTTCGTTTGGCATCCTCAATCAGTTTCGTACCTTCAGATATCATCTTTTGTATTCCCTCTAACTTATCACATGGCTGGCCATTCTTCACGAAATTTCTGTAAGCACGATCCTTTTTCCTCAGAAAGTTCTTAACATTGTCTGTTATCCAGGGTGCTTGGTGAGGTCTAATCGTTTTAACTTTATTAGGTATGAAATTGGAGTAAATGTTTAACAGAACTTCATTAAGAAATTTAACCTGGTCATCAGGATATGTCATATTGTTAAGGTGCTCGTGCCAGCGGAATATTTCAATGCTCTTCATAATGGCAACAAAGTCTGCCTTGTCGTAATACCAGATCCTGCGTGTATATGGAGGGAGTTTTGTGTTTGAAACAGATAATTTTCCATAAACTATTTGGTGATGACATTGTTCGTGAAGTGAAGGATGAACGCCAGACTTAATTACAAGGTTAGGCTGATCGGTGAAAATCAAATCGATACAGGATTTAGAATCCCCCATCAAATGTGTTGGTTCTGAAATCAACTGATGAAGGCCTAGATCTGCTGTTAGTGGCTCAAACAGCTTTCCTTCATTGTTTTCCGTATCGTTTTCCCACCATTGAGTCGATCGGCAATTAAAATCACCAGTTACAACGACTGCAAATGGATTTTCAGCATACATTTTGGACAGCATCATTTCAAAATTTATACTGAAGTTATCAAATTCAGTCTGATCTTGACTTGGACTTCTATAAACAACCACAAAAAAGTATTTTCTCCTATTTAATTGAATTTCATGCACAATACATTGAGGAAGAGTCACCAGGTCAGAACGATTTTTTGAAGGAAGGGAATCTTTGATGTACAGCCCAACACCACCCCTTTTCACATTTTGAGGATGGTTATCTTTGATAAACGTATAACCATCTAGTGTCAGTCTGTCTTTATCAACGGTGCTGTCGAGGTGAGTTTCAACAATACCAATTAGGTCATAATTGTAAACCGAGTTATAGGCCTCTATCAGAGAGACTCGTAAAAGTCATGTGCTGCAATGCTATTCAAATTCTTCTATTTATGTCGCTCTAACAAAACTACCTTCATCTTTATGACTTTTGACCGCAAAAGATTTGTAAGTTTTTGCCTTGATGTGCATGGCTTATTCATTGTGACATTATCAATGCAAAATTCAATCCTTTGTCGATAAGGAGGCTCAACTTCGAACAATAACGCAATCTTAGGCCCTAAAAATGAAAAACTAATGAAGAAACTATTACTACTGAAACATCGACATTTTCATGCGAAATTAAGAAACTTTTAGTACAAAGTGCTGATCCAAGTTTCTTATATAAAAAACGTGTAACTTCAGTCACCCAACGGAAACTGTATAAGCAGCTCGGACACTCACATCATCTTATTCAATATTATTTCATAGTTCGGAAATCATAGTAGTAGTGTCCGAACTGCCCATGGTTTTACCGGACATGCCTCCCGGATCGTTCTCAAACAAATTCAATTCTAGTTCTTGGTTCTTTCTTGGTTCGCCGCTCTTCGTTCCCCATTCCATACCCTGTTCCATTATATCTTATAGCAATTTATTTGTTAACGAGGAGGGATGAAACAACAGAAGCGTTTGATAATAGCAAACAAACAAACAATTGAATGGGTTATTCGTCCCGAAAAGCAAGGGTTAACAAAATAAGGCTATACTAAAATAGGGAATAGGGAATCGGGGAATCAGGGCATTTGGAAGACCAAATATGCTTAGAAACTACTACAAGAAAGAAGCAGTGGCGTAACGGAGACACTCGGGACCCGTAGGAGTTTGGTAAGATGGGGCCCTTATGCAGGGACCGCGAAGCAAAGTGAGATCTACGGAGGAAGGGGGTTCGTGGTAGTGGGATGATTTTTTGAAACCATGCCCTTTAAAACCTCGAAAAATCCACGTTATGTGGAAAAGAAAGTTTTTACATCGGAAAAATCAACAATAAATTTAGCACATTCATATGAATTGCGTTTCAAAAATTAAGTAGTATACATAACAAACTGTTGTTCTTCGGTATGGAATTATCTGATATAAGAAATTGGGCAATATTCAAAGGTTCGGACAGTACTGTTTGCTATATGATGAAGATTACTTTGAAGTTTGAACACATAAAATTTTTACCGAAAAATATCCTGCATGGCAGGTTCTTTGGCTTTAAAACCAATTTTTAACGCTTCTGCGGATAACATTAGTGCAATAGATGCAGTAAATTTAGTGCAGACTAAGTGTTCTCCCTTTTTTCCTGAAAGCTATCCTTGCGAATAAACAAAATAGTTTATGAACAGGATTTTAGTAAAAATGTGTTAGCAACACTGGTTAGTATGGGTTTTGGGATGGCCTTAGGAAGACTTTTAGCACAGTATGGCTAAAAGCACACAACACTAAACATTGTTGGGGCCCCCTTTTGGTCGGGGGCCCTTAGTTCTTTAACTAAGGTGGCCTAAACTGCCACTGGAACGAAGGTTGCTCGAGGTTCGTAGATCTTTAATTCTCTTCATTTATATTCAACTCGTAGGACGGTAGAAATTCAATCATGTCAACTTTTGGTTGCTACATTGAAACGAAGGATCAGTGTTCAAATATATCGAGACGATCACAAATAGCGAGCCAAAAGTACATCAAAATGAATTAAAGAATTGCTTTTTTCTCTTCTGAAGAGCATGCAGCCCAAAGAACGTTAACCCTAAACATTATATTAAATCTTTTCGTTTAGCTCAAATAGCAGAATGAAGAGATAATGCCCAAATGATCTCACAAAATATCTTGTATAGACGCTTACAGTTTTCATTGTTTAGTCTAGGAACAGTCATAGGCCTAGGCCTGACTTGGATTTACGAGCTAAAAGAAGTTTCTGAAAAGACGATACTTCAAAATTGGTGGTTACTAGAAATATCAATGAAATGGTAGAAAATATATCTGTCAACAATATTTGGATGCAAAAATCGGCAATCAAAGGGTTTCGTTTTGCTTTGTAGAAAAATTGAACTCGGTTTCTGGACGGTTCTTTAGTAGAAACTTTTCATTGGGAAGGACGACATGCGATCTGGGCTGTCTGACCTCCCTGCATTCGTGTGCGTTTAGGCAACAGTCTGCAAATTTATATCCCACTTCAGAGACAAATGAAGTGCTTTCATTTTCATTTTAAATTTCACTTAATTTCCTGAATGGATTGCAGAATTATGCGCCCAGATGTTGCGTTGGGTCGCAAGGGCCTAAGCATGATTCTGCGATTTTCAAAACTGCCTCAGGTTTCTTTCTCGTCATNTCTTGTATAGACGCTTACAGTTTTCATTGTTTAGTCTAGGAACAGCCATAGGCATAGGCCTGACTTGGATTTACGAGCTAAAATAAGTTTCTGAAAAGATGATACTTCAAAATTGGTGGTTACTAGAAATATCAATGAAATGGTAGAAAATATATGTGTCAACAATATTTGGATGCAAAAATCGGCAATCAAAGGGTTTCGTTTTGCTTTGTAGGAAAATTTAACTCGGTTTCTGGACGGTTCTTTAGTAGAAACTTTTCATTGGGAAGGACGACATGCGATCTGGGCTGTCTGACCTCCCTGCATTCGTGTGCGTTTAGGCAACAGTCTGCAAATTTATATCCCACTTCAGAGACAAATGAAGTGCTTTCATTTTCATTTTAAATTTCACTTAATTTCCTGAATGGATTGCAGAATTATGCGCCCAGATGTTGCGTTGGGTCGCAAGGGCCTAAGCATGATTCTGCGATTTTCAAAACTGCCTCAGGTTTCTTTCTCGTCATGTAAAAAGATTTAGAGGAAGCAGATTCAAAAACATATTGCTATTTCGTAATCTCTGAAGTCTAAGGATTTTATCGATATGCACACAAGATATCTAACATTTGTGTTCGTGCTTAGGAGAGAGGTTTTGTTGCGAAAATAAGCCTCGCAAAACCGGGCGAAATTCGAAGCTGCGTGGTGTCGAAATCTCCCCCATTTTCCCAGCATGCTTTTCTTTCCGTGAAAAGGTCTATTTGCTGCGGACTTTCTAACTTGTGCGAGGCATATTTGAATTTGTTGCGGACTTTCTAAATTGTGCGAGGCATTTTTGAATTTGTTGCAGGCATTTCAAATTGTGCTTTTGGTTCTTTATTTTTGCATTTGGTTTTGTACGTTCATGTTTTCTTTTGTTTATCTGCGATTCATTCTATGATTGTGCGACTCTTTTTATATTGTGCGTGACAGTTGTGGGCCACCGTAAGAAGGCAAATAAAACTTACTAGTGTATTTAAACTGAACCAGTCGTTAGTCAATTCAAGCAAAGTTATCGTTGCTTAACTTTCTGAACAGTATTCTGAGATCCGAAGGAACTTTTTGCCGCAGCTAGCAGGCATCTATCGAAAACGGAGGATCGTGTTTCCATTCTTTTGACAAAATTTACCAGATTTGGACGCTCGATCCAAACCTCTTTTTTAAGAAGTAAAAAGGTCGATTGCTCTCCTCTGTTCTCTCCATCACAACAAGAACAACATCAACAACACATCAACATGATGGCCTAAACAACCGACTTGTGTAAAATGCAGGACGTATTTTGGCAGGTCACTGCGGCAGGTCATTTTGAGGGCCAAGGGCTCATCGGCTGAACAAAGGAATTCTGTTGTGTAGAAGATATAAATAAGAGCCGCTATTGTGCTGACGTATTCGTTAATTTGTATTTAGGATTCGCAAAGGATAGCGGGTCACGAAAGAAGGTTGTCAAAACTTATCTCCCTTTAGTGCTTTTGTGAATAGACCGCTTTTATCTTCTATACAACAGAATTTCTATGTTCAGCCGGTGAGCCCTTGGCCCTCAAAGTGACCTGCCGCTGTTACCTGCCAAAAAATGACCTGCTGCATTTTACACAAGCCGCCTAAACAACTTAACAAATACAAATGAAAGTTGAGCTGAGAGAAGAGCAATGTGACACTATTAACTCGCAGGTAAGAAAGTATCATATAAACATTTTTGCAAATAAAACTGGCTGATACTTGACCAGTACCCTGAAGCAAGCTTAACCATTTTACCTCTGCAGACCCTGTCTCCCCACAGTGTTTCTAAACTTCAGGCCTTCGAGCCTCGGGCCTTCGAGCTTTATACTTCGAGCCCTCGAGTCTCGGGCCTTGTATTTTGGGCCTCGATCCTCGAGCCTTCCTGTTTTATATCATNGATAGACAGCAGATTATGGCAATTTGTTTATAAACCGAATTCATCAGTAGATAAACCAGGTTTATCGGTGATCATCTTAGTTTCTCAGGATTCAGGAAATTGTGATTACATGTATTTTTCTTTATATGAAACCGCTTATAAGAAACTCAGACCCTCAGATCACCAACAAATTAAGAAACTCTTAAATCTTTTTCTTTATTCTCACTTGTTTCATGTATCATATTACTCGGAAAGTATTTGAGTAATGTTTAAACATTGGAAAGGCTTCAAAACACCTTGTTGTAAAGATTACGTAATTTAGTTTCCAGACTCTTTATCGAATGGTCACGTGCTGGTCACGCCCACTCTTTATATCTGTTAGACATTCTTTCACGACACGATTAACTAAATGAGCAGTTCGAGTAAAGTAGTGATTGCAGATCGTCGCAGTATGGTCACGTAAAATTATCATTGTATTATAGTTATTCATATTATTCATATTGTTCTGTATATATTTCAAAGGAAACCCTGTCTCGTTTTTATGCTCGAACCTTTCGACACAACATAATGGCGCCCAACGTGGGGCAGGGAGCACACGAAGAGCAAGTTGAATGTATGAATTACTTATGATTTACACGAGGACATAAGATGTCAAATCCGCCGTCACCGCCACCGACTACAGAAAGGAGGACGAGGACTGGCGCAGCTGCAGGAGCAGCAGAAGATGAAAATCCAGCAGATATGGCTGAGGAGATTTTCAAGAGATTAAGAATTACGCGAGGTGGAAATCGCGCGACTGTAACGAAGTTAGAGAGGCAAGCTTTGGGCCTTATGAGAGATCAAGGAGCACAGACTTCTTCAGAAGAAACGGAAGAAATTGTCACGAAACTGTCGGCGATATTAAAGATTTTGAAAGGCAAACGGGAAGATTTAGTGAAATTAGACGAAGAGATTTTACAACGATGCAACGTTGACCATATTGAAAGGGAAGTGGACGAATCAAACGATGTGTCATCGAGAATAATCGAGGTTAGCGAAAGAATCGAAGGATTTTGCAGGAGGTTTAGTGCACCAGACGCAGTGGGAAGAGTTTCCACAAGCACACCTCAACGAAGTATGTTTCCAATGGGATTGAATCAAAGTGGAAGTTCGAGCAGTAATAATCAAGGAGTGAGATTGCCGAAGATCAATTTGCCAAGATTTCGTGACAAGGTTACCAAATTCCAATCGTTCTGGCAGAGCTTTAAATGTTCTGTCGATGAAAATGACAGTTTGTCACCCGTTCTTAAAATGAATTACCTAGTAAACTCGCTGGAAGGTCACGTAAAATTATCATTGTATTATAGTTATTCATATTATTCATATTGTTCTGTATATATTTCAAAGGAAACCCTGTCTCGTTTTTATGCTCGAACCTTTCGACACAACATAATGGCGCCCAACGTGGGGCAGGGAGCACACGAAGAGCAAGTTGAATGTATGAATTACTTATGATTTACACGAGGACATAAGATGTCAAATCCGCCGTCACCGCCACCGACTACAGAAAGGAGGACGAGGACTGGCGCAGCTGCAGGAGCAGCAGAAGATGAAAATCCAGCAGATATGGCTGAGGAGATTTTCAAGAGATTAAGAATTACGCGAGGTGGAAATCGCGCGACTGTAACGAAGTTAGAGAGGCAAGCTTTGGGCCTTATGAGAGATCAAGGAGCACAGACTTCTTCAGAAGAAACGGAAGAAATTGTCACGAAACTGTCGGCGATATTAAAGATTTTGAAAGGCAAACGGGAAGATTTAGTGAAATTAGACGAAGAGATTTTACAACGATGCAACGTTGACCATATTGAAAGGGAAGTGGACGAATCAAACGATGTGTCATCGAGAATAATCGAGGTTAGCGAAAGAACCGAAGGATTTTGCAGGAGGTTTAGTGCACCAGACGCAGTGGGAAGAGTTTCCACAAGCACACCTCAACGAAGTATGTTTCCAATGGGATTGAATCAAAGTGGAAGTTCGAGCAGTAATAATCAAGGAGTGAGATTGCCGAAGATCAATTTGCCAAGATTTCGTGACAAGGTTACCAAATTCCAATCGTTCTGGCAGAGCTTTAAATGTTCTGTCGATGAAAATGACAGTTTGTCACCCGTTCTTAAAATGAATTACCTAGTAAACTCGCTGGAAGGACCTGCCTATAAGGCCATCGAGGGACTTGCAATTACGGATGAAAATTATGTTAAGGCAGTAAAGATATTGAAGACGAGATTTGGGAGATCACAAGAAGTAATATACACGCATATGCAAGAACTGTTGAAATTACAATCGCATCCAAACGACAACATTGCGCAAATTCGATCAATGTACGACAATATCGTGGTACAAGTACGAGGATTAGACAGTTTGGGAATAACTTCCGAAAATTATGGCCCATTATTGATAGCGGTTATCATGACAAGACTACCAGAAGACATTCAGTTACAAGTATCACGAGTATCGTCAATGGGTATCTGGAAAATTAACGAAGTCATGGATATTATCGAGAAAGAAATCGAAGCACGAGAAGTGGTTGAGAAATTCGGTGTCGCTGAGAGCAAAAGGAATGAAAGAGCAAGAAAACCGCGATCCAGTTCGCCCGTTGGAACAACGAAATCCTTCGTAGCGAAAGAAGAAAAATCGAGAAAGGTTCAGTGTTATTTCTGCAAGAAAGAGCATTTTGCTGAAAGTTGTAGAGCAGTGACAGATGCAAAGAAACGTATCGAAATACTGAACAAAGCCAAGCGATGCTTGAATTGTTTCAAATTTGGACATCAAGCGAAAACATGTTACAGTGAGAAAAGATGTCAGAACTGTAATGGAAAGCATAACACTGCAGTTTGTTTGAAAACAGAGGGATCAATGAGCCAAGACACTGCTACAACAACGGATAGTTCTATCACAACTTCAGCTGTGAAAGGAAGGCAGAATGTATTGCTTCAAACGGCGAAGACGTTTGCATATGGCGAAGATAGCAGTCGGAAGGTTCCAGTGAACATTTTGTTCGATTGTGGAAGCCAGAAAAGTTACATCGCAGAGGGACTGAAGAGGAAACTTTCACTGAAATCTGAGAAAACAGAGACATTGAATTTGAACACTTTCGGAACAGAAAGTTATGTTAAGAAGAGCTGCGAACGCGTAGTTGTTAATTTAGAAGTACAAGACGAAATAGTCCCCGTCACTGCGTTAAGCTTCCCCGCCATTTGCTCCCCAGTTTCTGCACGCGTAGAAGTAGGTAATTATCCGCATCTGACAGGCCTTGAGTTAGCAAATAGTGTAGAGCATGGCGATCAGGAAATAGGAATTCTCATTGGCGCAGATCATTATCATGATATAGTTTTAGGCGAAGTAATCAAGGGAAGTTCAGGGCCTGTCGCTATTCGTAGCAAATTGGGGTGGTTGCTTTCGGGGCCTACTGTTTCTCATAACGAGAAAAACATTGCCTGCTCTAATATCATTTCAAATCCTGTTTTAGATATCGTGCCTTCCAAGGAAGAAGTGACAAACGAGAATCAAGAAATCACAGAGTCATTGAAATCATTCTGGCAACATGAATCGATGGGCCTAATTGAAACTGAGAAGGAATCGAATGACAAACAATGCAAGAGCAAAACAAACATCGAATTCAAAGACAAAGACAAAAGATATGAGGTAAGCCTTCCTTGGAAGGATGAATCTTTTGATCCTCTCCCTTCAAATTTTGACATGTGTAAAATGCGATTAATGTCTTTGCATCGCAAATTGAAGGGAGATGCGAATCTTTTGGAGCAGTATGATGCAATATTCAAGGAGCAATTAGCCTCAGGTATTATTGAAAGAGTGCCACAAGAGAACGAGAATGATAGCGACGCCCATTTTCTTTGTCATTTTGGTGTTGTTAGAAGTGACCGACAAACAACTAAACTACGTGTTGTTTTTGATGGCTCCGCTAAGTCTGGGCAAACAAATCTTTCGCTTAATGACAGGCTAGAAATAGGAGATAATTACATGCCTTTGTTGTTCGATACATTAGTACGTTTCCGCACACACAAGGTAGCATTGACAGCGGATATTGAGAAGGCATTTCTTCAAATTGGGATTTCTGAAGATGATAGAGATGTATTACGATTTCTTTGGTTCGATGACGCAGGTAAGGATAAACCTACTATTGTTCAATTCCGCTATTGTTCTTTAGTTTTTGGTCTCCGTTGTAGTCCGGCAATCTTAGGGGAAACAATACGACATCATGTTTCTCAATTTGAATCAGATAGCCCAGAAGTCGTCAAGGTTTTGAAAAGATTATACGCAGACGACTTATCTTGCGGAACAGAAAATGTGGAGGAGGCCTTGGAAATTTAC
>REGL01000158.1:27161-39546 GCA_004194395.1 Aurelia aurita complex sp. Pacific
AATCTAGAATAAATCATTCGTGATTTTATTGAATCAACTGAATATATTTTTATGATATTCTTCGTTTAATTCTGCGTCGAATGATGCATAAGTTTGTTTGGTATATTTTGGCGAACGGCCGTGGTAAACGGAGTTTCTTAATCGCCGCCTGAACGGTTACAGTAACCTTAAAGAGCAGCTGCTCTTTGCAAACGTCTTACCATGTAATAACACCTCTGCAAAGATGTCTTAAACTGTTAACCAGCTAAGGTAACAAGGATATCTGTATCAATTCTGCTGGTCGTCATAGTTACAAACAGTTACTACTTTGTTGCTAGCCAACTCCATTATTTATTAACGTGAACATGTAATAGAAATGCTGTATTATGAAACAATTATGCATAAGGCTTACTTATTTTGCAACCGACGAAATCTAAATGCTGATTTTGGTTACATGTTTCTATGAAAATGAGCCCTCGCGTAAATGGTTTTCGTAAGTCTGTCCACAGGCAACCGCCTCTGCAATTACAGATAGTAGTGCAATGGGCAAGGTATTCTGTAATTTGCGAATAGACTTACTACATAAGTTCATTTGCCCATTCTCCTAATTAAACTGAATTGAACGAAATCGGATTTTCCAGGTTTCCAAACAAGCCACTCCTTTAATTACTGTGTCAGTCTCAAGATCATCAGTTTGTTGCAAGTAGAATTACTCCACGAATCTCTTCCCCTAATTCCTTTGTTGAACTAAATTGAACATAAACGGGTTGCCAAGTCTCTAGACAGCTACTTGTCCAAAATCACCAATAAGTTGCAAATCTTACTACAAGCCCCTGAAATGGCATGATGTTCTCGTTGTCACGTAAGAAGTTGAATGTGTCTCTTTTCCTTTGGATTTGTCTTGAAATATATTTTGGAATGACTGAAAGATGAAATGTGAAATGATAATCGACGCAATCCTTGTTTTTCGATGTTTGGTGAAACCACGGCTCCCAACCAACCAAGTTCTAGGGTGTGTTTGATTGATAATTCCATGCCTACCTTGTTGAGGATACCGAGGACTGCCCCTTTTTTCTAAGCATTTTGTTATGCTGGTAAAGTTCAAAGCAGATCAACAGCTGGGAAACCTATTACCATGCTCGAGAATCTCTTTGTTTCTTTGCTAATCCTTGTTTGAATTGTGTGTCGATTTTCCGCCCACAATCTTCTCACAAACCAAACATGCTTTCTGCGCATGATCACAGGTTTCCTTTTTGGGGGATAACCGTTGCTTTGAACTTTGATGATTCGTATCCCCAACAATACCAAATTCTGAGAACGGTAGACTTTGCAGAGTTGGAAACAGATTTCCCAATCAAACATAAAATTCTTAAAAACAGCAGGTTTCTCAGATTCATCCTGGCGGAAATTAGGTTTCCAGTCGAAAAAACACAAAGACGACTCTTGGTGCTTGGCAACAAAGAGTAACAGATTTCGGGGCACTTTGCAACGCGGGCAAATTCGCTTCGTTATCAGAGTTTCGCAGATGAAAACGAGAATCTCTCCAAAATCTGCCAAACCTTTTGCCCATTGTAGCAAAAGGTGCAGCAGGCCTTCCAAACCTGCCAAACCTGCCGTTTTCGGAATTTGAGAGTCAATCAAACACAAATTCCGAGTGTACCAAATCTACCGTTTTCAGAATTGGTACCAATCACACACACCCCTAGTCACGTACAGTATTTCATTCCCGGCAATCAGAAGTAAAACCGTACCCGGTGAGTCAATGAAAACACTTTCCGTTTAAAAGGCCACAGCTTCCTGGATATCAATAATGGTAGACATGGTCAAATCTACTTCAAGATTTAGGGTGGGATGGGGTAAAGCTTTATTATCTTGCATGCAAAATATTTGAAGATTCTCGAAAAGAAAAGAAGTTTTTAGCGTAACTGGACGAGATTTTTAGGGGATGATGTGTCACATACATGCACAATTGTTCTTTAGTATATTTATATTTGTTCTTCAATGTTTTACAGGAGGAGATAACATGGAATAATAGCATCAGTCAAATGACAACGCAATCATGAATACAAGTACTATCATTTCAACATTGTCAAGTCTCAGCATTTCTGCTAATCATAGCTTAAACTCTGGCCAAGATGGTGTCTTACGCGGAAACGGAATAACTGACTTTGATGCTGTTTTCTTGTTCATCGTGTTGATCACCTCCGTCATTGCAAATGGATTTCTTGTATGTAAAATTATGACGGATAGACGCCTTCAAACATCCATCAACTTTCTTCTCATGATTCACAATATTTTGAACATCTTATTATGCTTTACAACATTACTACCCGCGACTGTCATGCTTACTGCATCAATCAAAACAATAGACCCAAATTTATGCAAGATAAATGCTTCAACTTATCTTCTTTTCAATTATTTCTCTATCACAAACTTGACAAGTATTGCGATAGACCGTTGGCGAACCATTTCGAACAGCAAATACACTTTGGTAGCACAGCAGGTTATCATTGCCCAGATCATCCACATTACAACTGCAACAATATTCGCTTTACCTTGGAGCTATTGGCTCAACAAAGACACGTCGGTGGTAGAGTTCTCGCAAGGCTTCCTTAAATGCAGAATAGTGCATAAATCATGGACAGAAAACACTGCGCTATTGGTCTTCTTCATGGTGGTTAGAAGTCTGGTATTTCTTGTAATCCCAGCAGTGATCATTGGTTTCTGTTTTATCAAGATATTTTACAAAGTAAAAGGAAGATGCCATGCTGTAGGACCTGTCATTCAAGCACCCAATGGTATTCCTGTTGGCTGCTACTTGAAGTCCGCTTACACAAACGCACTGCTTGTCAGTGGCTTCGTATTATTAAGGTTCCCAGAGCTCATTTACGTCACCTTGGACTCTAGTGGAAGATTGAACACAAAAGAGGATATTTATGCACAACGATTTGTAGCCTATATTGCATGGATAGAAACAGCAATATTTCCATTTGTTTGCATCATGAGAAACACGACTCTGTTACGTAAGGTCACATCTACTGCGTGTTGCAATTTCATGATGCAGTTGTTGTTGCGTAAGAAGGATCGAAGAAAGCGTCAATACGAGGTTGAGCAGTCAACTGCTTCTGACAGATGTATGATTACCCCCACACAGGACTCTCACGACAGAAGAGCCTCCATTCCATCTAGCTCAATATCGACTCTAAGGTCTGGCTCGCCATTATGGAGCAGGGCTTCTACTGCATCCAGAGATGCATGGACTATTCAAAGCCAGAAACCCATAACTGCATTTTAGATGGATAATATATAAATAAGTATGTCTCAGACTTGATGTCAGGTAAAAATACCCGCGAATAAAACGATTTGATGAGTTTTGCATGAGCAATTTTGCGATATCGCTCAACATCACCTGAATGTTATTATGTAAATATGATAGGTCTGCCTCTTCCAACCATGCTGACTTTGCATTCGACTTGGCTTCCCTTTGAGATCGTGTATGACTTCTGTGTCACTACCATTCCCTCCAAAAGGGCTCAAATTGGCCATCTTGTCTTTACGTTAAGCTGAGATAGTGGATACTCCATAAGAATTTAGGGGTCAAGGAATCCGCCCATTTAGCTGTTCTGCAAAAGAGCAATTATCAGATTTGCAGTCCTCGGAGCTTTTTATGTTCATTACCTGCAGCGTCGATAACATTTGAAAATAAAGTTTTTGGAGCCTATCCAATCACAGGCGATAGGATAAATAGTTGTAAAGTTATAATCTAACTACTTGCCTCAAGTTACCAAAATGTCTTTTTCTTTGTTTTCAGTCTGTTCTGCTAACAAATGTGCGCAAACAAGCGATTTTAATATCGATATGCGAGGCCTGAAGTTTCTTCGGACGGCCATCTTGGAAATAATGTAACGACTTTCCCAGATGGCCGTCCGAAGAAACTTCAGGCCTCGCATATAGATATCAAAATCGCTTGTTTGTGGACATGTGTTAGCAGAACAGACAGAAAACAAAGAAAAAGACATTTTGGTAACTTGAGGCAAGTATTTAGATTATAATTTTACAACTATTTATCCTGTTGCTGTGATCCAATGTTCAGATATTATCCAAGTACCTTCCATGTAATATTATACAGGAAACAAGTGAAAATTCAGCAAACTTATACTATTATCAAAATCCCAGTACTGGAGTTTTGTAAAGCTAGTTGACGGAGATGAACAGCTAACCCAAAAGCTTCATATGCAGGTCTAAAATTAGCTTAGCGTATTTGATTATATCGACACGTGCGTGCATATCTTTTCACTAGGGGAGCAATTACGTGCGTAGGCGTTTCTTTGTCCTATTTATAGATTGCCTCTACCTAGCTAACTTTAATTTTTTGCCGATCTTAGGGTTGAGTTTCTTGTAAGCAAGTATTATAAAGCAGTCTGCGTAGTGCGCAGAACGAAGCAGTGGTAGCTAACAGCACGGCCGTTTTACTTTCGTATATACCAGGGGGCAAGGGAGGAGGGTTCAATACTTGCGATGTTTATTCTGCACTTCTTGCTTCGTATCATGCAAAGAGACTGTAGAAGATTAAAATTGCACTGAGGTTCTTTCATAAATCGATGGCTGTGGGTATCAACCACTGAATGCAAAGTCAGTTTTTTCTGGAGTTCCCAGACTGTGTGCACTGTGATCCAAGGCATCGAATTTATACCAACATGTGAACTTTTGGATCCTGTTTGATTTTGGACTTAAGACACACACCATAACCTAGGGGTTCACGTGCTGCAAACATTTTGAAGTCCTCAGAAAGCGGAGATATCGATTTTTAAAGTTGGACCTAAATCAGACCTTTTCTTATATGACCTGTAGAGACATGGCACTGTTATAATCGCAGTTTACAACTCCTTGTTTCTAGGCTCATATCTCATTGATCTTTTTCATCTTAGCCTTTTCCCGACCCTCTAAATGTTTGTTCCAAGGCAGTGTTTAGCATGTTCAACTATTTTCCTTGTTTGACCGGTTTTAGACAATGGCAAAATGGTACTTTTTTAAAAATTGTCTTCTAAAATCAACTGTAAAATTGAAACAAAAATATATGTTTCGCTGTGCTCTTCAAAAAATTTCAAAAGTTAGAAACACCTTTGTAGCAAGTTTCTACTAAAGGACGGGTGCTATTTCATGCCGAAAAGTTTCTAGGGCATTTTAATTTTACAAGTTCATTTTTCAATCTGAGCCTAGAAAGAAGGAGTTGTAAACTGCGATCATAACAGTGCCATGCCTCTACATACAGGTCATGTAAAAAAGGTCTGATTTAAGCCCAACATTAAAAATCAATATCTCCTCTTTCTGTCGACCGATCTTGAAAATGCTTGCAGCATATTAACCCCTTGGTTATGCTCCGTGACGCAAGCCCAAAATGTGCCTGAGATTCGGAACTTTATTTTTTGGCATTATGAGATAAAAAGGGCCTAATGGATCACAGTGCTGTGTAGTATAGAAATATAGAACGTAACTAAAATTAGCTACGGGTTGACCTAAAAATGTACAACTATATTTGTAAAACGCTCCCTTGCATATGAGAATGCAGCTGTAATATTCACCATAAAACTCTTATCATGCAGCTCTTGTAAAGCAGAAATAAGCGACAGTCGCATTTCTTTAAATTGTTATCATTATCTTCAAAATCTAGAAACTCTGCNTTTAAAAATCAATATCTCCTCTTTCTGTTGACCGATCTTGAAAATGCTTGCAGCACATTAACCCCTTGGTTATGCTCCGTGACGCAAGCCCAAAATGTGTCTGAGATTCAGAACTTTATTTTTTGGCATTATGAGATAAAAAGGGCCTAATGGATCACAGTGCTGTGTAGTATAGAAATATAGAACGTAACTAAAATTAGCTACGGGTTGACCTAAAAATGTACAACTATATTTGTGAAACGCTCCCTTGCATATGAGAATGCAGCTGTAATATTCACCATAAAACTCTTATCATGCAGCTCTTGTAAAGCAGAAATAAGCAACAGTCGCATTTCTTTAAATTGTTATCATTATCTTCAAAATCTAGAAACTCTGCAAAACGGTGGCATACAGTGTCTCAAAGCACTCTTTGTTTTTTTGTTTTTCTGTTACTGTTCTTAGACAAAGCTAGTGGTAAAATGTTGCTTTACAGGTGCAGTTGACGTGACTACGTTTCAATGTATTTTCCGGCTCGATGCTAAAGACTGATTTCCACTCAGCAGAATTTTCCGAGCGGACGGAATATTACACAATAAAAGGCTTGTCACTCTCTTCAACAATAGATTTCTTGCCCGCTTTACTATTATCAAATCATTTACAGTTGGTATTTACAGTAGCTCATATACCAGGTGAGTCAGAAAAAAGAATCCCCGTTTGAAAGGTCACGGCTCCCTGGATACCAAGACAGTGATATCGGCAAATATATAGTTCAATGGTAGAAATGTTCAAATCTACTATGAAATTTACCTGACTGAAATCGGTCACTTCATTCTGAAATTATGAGGGATTTTCTCGAGAAAGCCTCTTCAAAAAACCTTCAAAACGTGGCCAAAATCATGAACAAATTTCCCTTATATTTCTGCCTTACAATGGCCTTACAACAATGCCTTGTGGATGCTTTAGCACGTCCTATCCTCTTGAAAGGATGAACAAGTCCTCCCCCTAGTATCGATGACCTATTCAAGGGGATTCCATTCTCCGAAGAGGACAAAATACATGAATTTATGTGAGTGTCATCAATTTTAGAAAGGAAAATGTACTCATTGTTTTCATTCGTTTTTGCAGGTTTTGGAAGGGGCTTTCTGCAGAAGATCACCCATATCGACGGGAATGAATGGCCGATTAAGGCGCGTAAATTACTGAACCTAATTGAACATATTGGCAATAAAACAAGGCAGTTTTCAATATCATTGCTTTGATATTTATGGAGCAGTGGCCTTCCAAGCGGAGATTCTTTTTTCTGACTCACCCGGTACAATAGCTAATTCAAACCAACTATCTACCGGGTGTCCCCAAAAAAAGTACTCCTGTTTCAAAAATCACCAAAAATTGATTATCAAAC
Organism: Aurelia aurita complex sp. Pacific; assembly: GCA_004194395.1. Classification (NCBI taxonomy): domain Eukaryota; kingdom Metazoa; phylum Cnidaria; class Scyphozoa; order Semaeostomeae; family Ulmaridae; genus Aurelia; species Aurelia aurita complex sp. Pacific. The sequence goes on from REGL01000158.1 coordinate 34,203, forward strand.
CTTTGATAAAATTTTCTTTTTGAGTTGTTTTTTCAAAGACCTAAAAAAATTCATAGATGATAAAATATTTGCTTTTGAAGCAACAAGGTAGAACAATTACACGCTGAAAAACCTTATTTTGAGCTATAGTTTTGAAGCAAAATAGTCAATCTTGCCTAAGAGTCAAAATTTTCAGATTTTTTATCACCATTGAGGTCTGCCATGCTTTTGCGCATTTCTTTCTGTCATTTATGACCAAACTAGATGCTTTACATGCACAAAGAAGTTGATGCATCAGTGCTTTTTTGCAGTATGGTTCAAAACCAGGTAGCTCGAAAAAGAGCTAAATTTGCTACTTTTTAAGCCAATTACAAGATCAGCTATATATTGAAAAATAATTTGGTCCTTGATATACTTGACAAAAAAAGAAAATTGAAGATCGGCCTTGAAATCAATTTTTGGTGATTTTTCAAACAGGAGTACTCTTTTTTGGGACACCCGGTACAAAAAGGAAAATTTACAATAATGTTAAGGAAATTAAATTTACGTACTCAATTACTGTTCGTGGAGGGATTTCCAAACATATCGTTACTGCAAGCAATGTTTGCATGTGCAATTTTCAACCTTCATCAATTTTTACAATTCTCTCATCGATATTTTGAAACATACAAGAGATGGTGAGCTTTTTATAGAGTGAGGATGCTACCTCTAAAGGTCAATGAACTGGTCCCATAGGTTGTAGTTTTCGCTTGTGGCAGCATTAACAGTGAACCTGGTCTTAGATTATATGTTAGGTCCTTTCGCTGGAAAATATTCTACATAAAGGATGGATTTGTGCACGATAGGCACTTATATAGTTCTATCATCAAGTTACGTAGATTTTTACATGGACCCTAATGGCACCTATCTTTGCAGTGTACAGTGATCGACGTATAGTCGTCAAGAAGTATTCTCGAGGCTCTCTTGTGAGCTCGGTCTGTTTCTTTCTTTTTTGCATTTTACCANTTAAGGCGTGTAAATTGCCGAACCTAATTGAACATATTGGCAATAAAACAAGACAGTTTTCAATATTATTGCTTTGATATTTATGGAGCAGTGGCCTTCCAAGCGGAGATTCTTTTTTCTGACTCACCCGGTACAATAGCTAATTCAAACCAACTATCTACAAAAAGGAAAATTTACAATAATGTTAAGGAAATTAAATTTACGTACTCAATTACTGTTCGTGGAGGGATTTCCAAAAATATCGTTACTGCAAGCAATGTTTGCATGTGCAATTTTCAACCTTCATCAATTTTCACCATTCTTTCATCGATATTTTGAAACATACAAGAGATGGTGAGTTTTTTATAGAGTGAGGATGCTACCTCTAAAGGTCAATGAACTGGTCCCACAGGCTGTAGTTTTCGCTTGTGGCAGCATTAACAGTGAACCTGGTCTTAGATTATATGTTAGTTCCTTTCGTTGGAAAATATTCCCCATAAAGGATGGATTTGTGCACGATAGGCACTTATATAGTTCTATCATCAAGTTACGTAGATTTTTACATGGACCCTAATGGCACCTATCTTTGCAGTGTACAGTGATCGACGTATAGTCGTCAAGAAGTATTCTCGAGGCTCTCTTGTGAGCTCGGTCTGTTTCTTTCTTTTTTGCATTTTACCAAAAAATAATCCAGATATGCGGACAATAATTGAAATTTGATATTTTAAATGTATGGTACAGGACCTTCTCTTTCTTCTCGTCCATATGAGGTGAGACTCTTGAGAATGCATTGACTTTTCTGCAAAATTTTGACAGAGTGTTTTCACGTGCTTGTCAACTTAAAGCTCATCGTCAACAGTTATCCCAAGTAATTTAACAGACCTTATCACATTAATCATTTTGTTCTCTAATGCTAAGAGAAATCCTTGATGCTGTTTCAGGCCAAGGAACATTATTTGCAATTTAAAGATTTGCAACCATTCTGTTATCTTTAAAACCAATCAAGAGCTCTAGAGATATCATCCTCAAGTCTCATCGCCACTGATTCAACATCTTTGTCACATGCATACACGGTATTATCGTCTGCAAAGCTGCAGACATGGGAGGACTCCATGGCGAAGATGAAGTCGTTAACAAAGATATTGAAGAAAAGTGGACAGAGAACTGAGCCCTGCGGAACTCCTGACACTGTCTCCTGCCATTCGCTAAATTTTGGACCGGTCCGTTTCATCTAGGCCATGAAAATGGCGGCAACAAAGGCCAACCAAGAGACGGCACGTGCAAGGCATGCTAGATGAAACAGACCCTTCAACGCAATGTTTTCTTTGTGACCGATAGTTTGAAATTAGTGCAAGACTGTTTGGCCCAAACCTATAGGCTGCATGTTTCACTATGAGTAAATCATGAGGAGAACAATCATATAGCTGGACTTGCTACAAGTCTCTCTCTCTTGTTTTAGTCCGAATCTACCCCTTTTTCATCAAGTGTCTTACGACAAGTCTCAATACGTTGGAAAAGCGCGTGCAGTGTACCGTGCCCATTTCGAAAAGCACACAGCAAACAAGATAAGCATTTAGAAGCAAATTGCTGCGTCTGTTTTGACATAATGCGCTCAAATACTTTGGAAATTGCTGCCAGGACACTTATTGGCTGAAAGTTAACTTACATTTCATTCATGAAATAAGTTGTATGTTCTAAGGAACACCATAATATCAGTTTAACAATATCAACAAGAACCTCGAAGCTGGTCACTTTTAATTATGAGAAGATTTCCTCCCAAGCTCCAGGGACTGACACTCTTGAATTTGAATACTTCATTTCCAGCCATGTATCGTCTGTATTTACATCTACATCTATAAAAAATACTTTGCAAAAAGCCTTACGTCATCAGCGCAAAGAGGATGTAGCTTTTTATTACAAAGATGATTTTCGTATTTTTTATCGCATTTGCCACTAGATCAATTGAAGTATTGGGGACACTTCAAGTGAAGACACCGTTTTTTCAATGGCGAAGCACCAGTTATGTTCACGAAATAGGTGTTTAAGAGATAGCATTTCAGTTTCATCATCTATGATAGCTTCATTTTCGACAAGTATTATTGTTTGGTTTGGCTGCTTTTTTGAGAAGAGGGGCTTGAAAGCTTTCCAAAAAGTTGTTCTCTTTCAGGAAATTTTACTTGTGGAAATTAGCCTTAAAAGGTCAAATAAATGGCATACTCTTTTGGGCATCCGAAGTCCGCGAAGTCTTCCTTCTTCCGCAGAATGGCACCAAAAGGACTGGAATTCTAGCTCCTACTAGCCTGCGTGCAGACTTCCCTACCAACTCTATACTACTTTCAGTAGATACCCAAAGGAATACGCCAGCTTTGGTTTTGGTTCTGTTCGTAACTGAACTGAATATCCATGCTGCATAAATTGATATTTTGCATTTGACCATTTACCTATCCGTGAGCAGCCTTTCAGATGTCCCAGCCATAGAGTTTATCCGGCCCAATACGGGGTAACTCAGAAAATTTAAAGGCATGACAGCGAAACAGTCCGGACTAGTTTATGGAGAAAAGATGGTCCGAAACGAAAATGTAAATAAAAGAGCAACTGTTTCTGTATCCAAACCTCTTAGGGATCTTCAGAATTGATCAGTTGTTTTTGCTGAAAAATTTAAGTACACCCCCAAGAAACGACCCTGTCAGACATTAAAGGGCATATGTCATCAAGCTGATTGGTTAATGCAATACAGTTCTCTCTATTGTTTATTACAAAGCACAGGATCGAGGCTGAATTTTCATTGCAATAAAAATTCATGAAACAGAAATAAAAAGTCTCCAAGTTTGTTGTATTAACCAATTGCTAATGTGACATATGTGCTTTAATGCAATGGAGGGAATCCGAACTTATGCATTTAAATAGGGATTATAAATCTTTCTACACTTATTCACAATTCCTACAATGCCACAGTTTGGCCCAGTGGCGTGCTGGGGATGAGATCGCAGGGGGGGGGGCAATAGGTCAATATGGCACCCCTTTCTAGACTTATGACTTATCGTCCCTTGTTTCCCCGCGTTCTTTGATTTGCTGATATCAGTTGCTCAATAGGGACTCACACCATTATTCATAAAGTGGGTACCCTGTTTCAAAACGGCGCAAACAAGCGGGAGTTCTCGTACACACAGCAAAATCGCTTGGAGCTTAAACATTGAAAAGTAAACTTTTTGTGCAAAAAGTGACGTTTTTTTGACCTACCCATCACAGACAAAATACCTTTCAAGCAGTAATCTTCCTCTGTAGAAACAAAATAGATCCATCGCAGCTACGAGAACTCTAGGCTGTATCAACCGTTTTTTGGATGCAACAACAACAACTGTCTAAATAGCAATTACAACAATAGTCCTTATTGGTTGAAAATTAAATTCTAGCAATTTGATGGGTAAATACGGAACCACTCCATGAGGGCCTAAAGGGGGACCACTTTGTGAGAGTAATGGTATGAGTCCCTTTGACCAAGTGATAGCTGCGTTAGCTGAATTCGTCTATGCCAGTTCATTTGTTCATACCAATACAGATTTTCTTTGCAAGGGAAGCAAGTCAGTGCCAGTTTTTCATGATAAAATGCTCTCGAAAACTTCTTTCTAAACTGTCAATGAGCTCGTCTTTGTCGAGGGAGAAAAACTTTTTTTCAAACGCCATCATCAGAAGGCCCTCAAGGAGCTCTTTTGAACCATCGTTGAGCGTATCCGCGACGTGGAAAACGAATGCTCAGCGGTTGATGAGCTCACAGGAATGGAAGTAGCATAAACGTGCCCTAAGATGCGATATGCATCCATTAGATGGTACGTGGGATGACATAGCAGCTGCAAGGCATCAGAAAAGGATGACAGCTTGCTCTTTTCATCAGTTTGCTTTCTGTGGCCAATCAAAATCTTCATCATAATCATCATAGTCATCCTGCATTTGTTGCTTCGTTTTTTGTTTGGCTGGTCTACACATCAAAATCAAATTCGACGTTTGACTGCTAATTGTGTCATTAGCATTAACCTTATTTGATTGGAATTATGCTTGAATAGATACGCAATGATTTATGAAATAAAAGATATTGACGTGAGAAGTACCGGGTGTCCCAAAAAAATGTATACGGATTTGGCTGATTCTAGCGCTGTGAATTTAGCTTTAATCAATCGCTTATCACTCTCAAAATGTTCCTCGATAGTTAACTTGAACATAGATACCTTGTTTGTTGGTATTGGTGCTTTTAGAGCAGAAATATCAATCTTGAAAGCTCAAATTTGCGTTTTCCTGCAAACCAAAGCTTTAGCCTTTTGGCCTATGCAATTCCTTAAGGCACAGTGTATAAATCAACGAGAGCCTTGATAAAATTTGAACAATA
>REGL01000158.1:43704-62573 GCA_004194395.1 Aurelia aurita complex sp. Pacific
ATCCTACCAGAAAGTTTGCTGCTAGACTTTAAGTATCATAGCAAGAGATGAACCTTCAATTATTCTCCCAGTGCTTCAAGTGTTTTTGTCAATTTTGTAAACAATGAATCGGTCCCCTCGTAAATGAGATACGTCCTCTAGTAATCAGGGAAAGTTAATCCCCAGTTACTAAAACAGCTTTCAGCTGCAGTCAAATTCATTACACAAATAACAGCTTTTGCAATCTGTCACAGGGGTCTCTTCATTTAAGACAAAATTTTGAAAGATACAAATTTGTGTTGCAATTACGTTAACCTGCATTGAGGTTTATTCTCTCAGTCACAAAAAGGAAGTCGAAATCAAAGGATATGAACAAACACGTATCCACAGCTGTAAGAGTGGACTTGCTACAAGTCTCTCTCGCCGAAAAAACGAGAGAGAGACTTGTAGCAAGTCCACTGTAAGAGAGACTCGTGCACATTCCAAAATGAGTTTATATATTCTCAGCCGATCTGTCTCATCATCCATTGCTCTCGATCACAAGCAGTTAATTTGGATTGAACCGACCTTGAATGGAATATGTTTTAAAGACAAACAGTGGGGACAAAGAGTCCGAGTAAGATTAGCTCCTAATTTTCAGCAACTTTAGCAGTGGTTGGGGACCGAACTAATAGAGAAAATGAGTCTTCGAAATCATCGGCGCTATAAATTCACTCATAATGCTCAAGGAATCTGCTGTGTCTGTTGAGAAAACTATGATCAACAAAAATAGGTGCGTTACATGAACCGGCATTGCAAGGCGAACATGATCAACTGAAAACACAAAATTTAAAATTATACACAGCTATCTACATACTAAGTTGCGTCATAGGAATTTCTTACACTAAAAACAGTAAAGTAAGTTTAGTCAGGATCAGGGGTAGAGTCAATTCGAATCCTGAAAATTCATCCTCTATTTCAAAATAGAGATTTATAGCGTGTTAGCCAGAAAATAGTACTTGACAGATTTCAATGATTTAAACTCTAGTTAAAAGACGAAAGATTGAAGTATTTTTGTAAATTTTCTCGTGTTTTTATGTGCACTGAGAATATAGGTAAAGTCGACTTCACGAAAATTTCTTGGTTGCGGAATGCCTGAAAATGGATCGAAACATTTGATCAAATCGAAAGGATCTCCTCAACGACATGCAAGGAACAAGGGCAGATTTTGTAATACAATAGCACGAGTTGCTTTTGTTGACACCTCAATGCAAAGCGATTAGCGATCACAGACAAAGGAAATTCTCTCAACCAGTAATTCAAAACAAAAAAAGCCGCAAAATTTTCTCTGAAACCCAGGAAGCTAGCTCGCTCGCTGTGCATTCCAGAAATTACTTTTAAGGGCAAACGTGAGCATAGATCGAAAGAAGAAGGATATATCTACACATCTGCCGCGGGCATTTTATTTCTTTGGTCCAGAAGCTGAGCAGTTAATGTTTTGATAACACCCAAAAGAATAAGAGAATTGAATTGCCTCCTAAACGGCTCTTGAACCAAACAAATAAAATGCCCGCGGCAGATGTGTAGATGCATCCTTCTTCTTTTGATCTATGCTCATGTTTGCTCTTAAAAACAGTTTCTGGAATGCACAACAAGCGAGCTAGCTACCTGGTTTTCAAAGAAACTTTTGCGGCTTTGTTTGTTTTGAATTGCTGGTTGAGAGAATTTCCTTTGTCTGCAATCGCTAATCGCTTTGAACTGAGGTGTCAACAAAAGCAACTCATGCTATTGTATCACAAAATCGGCCCTTGGTCGTGCAAGGGCATTTCACGTCTCTCAGGAGTTAGGAGAAATATATTTTCAAACAAAGATTCAAGTTTTTCAATCCCATGGCAATAAATTAGCAAACTGTATCTCCCACCCCTGAACAATGACACTTTCTTCGGCTCTGTTCTGTGTGAACGATATCTTTATGATTTGATCAAGTGTTTCAGGCCATTTCCAGGCATTTCTCAACAATGGACTGTTTGGAAAGTCAAATTTACCGATATTTCCAGTGCTCATAAAAACGCCAGAACAGTTACAACAATACTTCAAACTCTCGGCTATCAAGCAGAATTTGATTCATTCCCACCCATCTAGTAACCTTGGTGCTTTTGCAAAACAGTCTTCCCTCACTGTGATCTCGCTAGCTTTACACAACTGCTGATAAGTACGCAAATTCTAAAACTTTCTAAAAAGGTGATCCACAATGACGTATCGTAGTTTCTACAAAGCATCGAACGTTATTTTGTTCAAATCGTCTCATCTTACAATTTGGCTGAAGATCAATGTAACCTCAAGGCATGGATGTACAGAGACTTGATACCTCCCAGGCTAGACACAAATCCAACGAATGTCAGTCAAAATCTATTTGCCTGAATTAAAGTTTACCTTCGGGTTTTGCTGAAAACCTTCTGTCAGTAGTAAACGCTGTTATCGTTGGTAGTTACAGTTAGAATGCAAGAATAACTCAAGGATTTGCAGTAAACAAGGAAGGTAAAATTGAATTTCACGTAAATAAAAACTGACTAGCGTTCGTTGAATTTGTGCCTATCCTCATATATACCATCTCTCCCCACACCCATGCTCAGAGCGGACATACTTTTGAAGCCAGTGAATTAAGCATTATGAAACGACATCTTGAAAAACCTGGTCCTGAGCCAAAGTATTAAAGGAAAACAAAGTTATTTAAATCTTTAATTTATATGGTTTAAAATGAGAATTCGATATTTGGAAGGGGTAATTTAACTTATGTGATATGTGCAATCATCAAGTAATATAGAAGTGTGTCTGATAAAATCACTTAATTTTATCAGTTGGACTTTAATTTGATAGCTAAAACAAACGCAAAATCTATCTAGCTCGTTGTACATAAAGAAAAAATTAACGGGCTTTTAAAATCTGCAATACATCATTTAGGGTCACCTTCTTTGCTAATTTTGGTTAGTGCGTAAAATAACTTCTATTAAAGATTTTTATTATCAGAAACACACTAGATAATCTGCCTAAAATTATAACATTGTTAATGGAAACTGTCTATAATTATTCAATTTAGCAACAAAGATAAGTCAGAACGAAGCGGAACGGACTCAACGCTGTCTAGCCAAACTGTCCAAATTCTAATGAAGCTAGTGAAATCTAAATTATGGTACAAACCCATCTCCTCTTCAGATCCGTAAGAAATAGCCTTGCTGCTTTAAATTTTACCTAAAATACTTTTTAAAACAATGCACAAGTTCCAAAACAAATTCAAGTACAATGAAAGTTCGGACTGAAATTTTGTATGAATAAAATGAAGTGTTACCAGTGGATTCAACATTGACTACTGATATCAAAAGATGGTTAGGTCCATAAACACAGGGCTTAAGAAGCTCATTAGCCTATAAGTATAATAAGTATAATTATCATAAGTAGCAAGAGTGTTGGAAGCTGAAAACATTTTCACTTCAATTGAAAGCTGACAATAAAAGGAAAAGCTTTTTCCCAAAGTTACTAACCACTTTTTACTGTTCAAACAAAGATAATCAAAGATTATTGAACATATTTGCTAGCAACGGTACAGTTGCTTGTCTACTCCTTTCTTTTTCTTGCGATAGTTTGTGAGTCTGAGTGTCTTGGTAGTATCATGGCTATCTTTGCAAGGCAGAGTTGGTTTATTCATCCTATCGACAATTCTCAGTTCATGGTCTCATAAACCACCATTCAGCTAGCAAGTAGATGCTACTGCGCACCCTTGTTTCTTCAGACATAAAAAAGAATTTCTTAGAAAAATTATGTAATTCACAATTTTGTGATATTAAAGACAGCGCAATATGGGGTTTAGAAGATGAGTGTCCACTGGGACCCCTCAAAATTAAAGTTGTTGTTAATGAGTCAAGCTTCATATTTGAATAGAGTTGAACAAACAGTTAAATATTTCCTTAAAAGCACTAAAAATCTAAAATGTTTAGTTAGTCCACCACTGCCTTAAATTCGTTTATATTTACATTCTAGTGGCAGAGGAAGACATTCTTCAAGGACCGAAAGTAGAGTGGTGTACTACTTACTTCAGTCAAGTCCAATAAGTGTGCGGAGTTCTTGTACACGACCACGAATACGTTGCTCGTTGGTTTGTGGAATTGATCCAAAAGCTTCTTTCATCAACTCTCTCTTTCTTTCCTGCAAACTCATCATTCTTTCTTCGATGGAATCTTTGACGACATACTGAAAGGAACATATTTCCAAGATGCAATGGGAGCAAAAATTTCTGTGAAACTGTTGCTATTGTATTACGAAATCTGCTCTTGTTACTGCGCACCCTTGTTTCTTCAGACATAAAAATAATTTCTTGGAAAAGTTATGTAATTCACAATTTTGTGATATTAAAGACAGCGCAATATGGGGTTTAGAAGATGAGTGTCCACTGGGACCCCTCAAAATTAAAGTTGTTGTTAATGAGTCAAGTTTCATATTTGAATAGAGTTGAACAAACAGTTAAATATTTCCTTAAAAGCACTAAAAATCTAAAATGTTTAGTTAGTCCACCACTGCCTTAAATTCGTTTATATTTACACTCTAGTGGCAGAGGAAGACATTCTTCAAGGACCGAAAGTAGAGTGGTGTACTACTTACTTCAGTCAAGTCCAATAAGTGTGCGGAGTTCTTGTACACGACCACGAATACGTTGCTCGTTGGTTTGTGGAATTGATCCAAAAGCTTCTTTCATCAACTCTCTCTTTCTTTCCTGCAAACTCATCATTCTTTCTTCGATGGAATCTTTGACGACATACTGAAAGGAACATTTTCCAAGATGCAATGGGAGCAAAAATTTCTGTGATCACAACATTATACCGGGTGTCCCAAAAAGTATACGGATTATGTTGGCTCTAGCGATGTGAATTTAGCTTTGATCAATGGCTAATCACTCTCCAAATGTTCCTCGATACTTAACTAACCTAAACATAGGTACCTCGTTTGTTGTTATTGGTGCTTTGAGAGCAGAAATATTAATATTGAAATCTAAGATTTGCATCCACCTCCAAACCAGCGTGTTGGCGTTTTGACCTAAACAGACTCTTAAGCACATCGAGATGAAAAACTGAAATTAAAGAAAATTATAAACCGCCCAATGGTGACTTCTAGCAAACAGAATGTGAATTCGTATCGCTGGACCTACCCAAATCTCTCTAAGTTTTTGGGACACCCGGCTGGATCAAACAGTCAGGTACTCTTGGTGCTATTAATTTTCTAAAGCAAAAACTTTTTTGGCTCACCAGGCAGTGTACCTCATGTTACGTCTTGTATTGAAGGTTAAAAGGCAGGACCGGAATATCTGCAAGGACAGTTCTAATAATGACAATCACCACTCAAAGCGTTTAACTACGTTTATTATATTTTTGCATACCTGTTTATATCGTATATACTATTGCATCGGAGTATTTGATTTATCAAAATAATTACCTTATTATTTCCCACCTTACCTTAGTAATTGTAACATCTTTTGTTTGACCTAATCGATGGCATCTATCGAAGCACTGTTCCTCAGTTGCTGGGTTCCACGCCTAAAGACGAAGCAGACATATAATTGTATCTCGATTGAAACAACATATAACAGTCTTCAACGGTTTCCAGTACATGATTTGTACTTGCAGTCTTACAACATATTGATACAGAGAACGATTGTGCTAAGATGGCAGAGATGAGTTTGTCATCATGATACTCTGCGTCACATTTATTTATGATGAATTTAATTGGCTGATTTGTTCAGTACCGCAAAGAATGCTGGTAAAAAATTCCTTTTTATCATCTTTAGCACAATCGTCAGATTTCTATCTAGTTTTAAAACTCAAATTTACAAAAGCAAGGTGGAGCATCTTAGCTTGGTATGTCTTGAGAATGCACGTTGCACAAGAGCCATCATGCAGATACCACCAATCAATTTCTTGTAAGAGATCTCTTTATCTCCTGTCAAATTCTTGTAAAATCCTTAAACAACTAACCTTTAGCATGCTTATACTATAAAAAAAGAAAAGAAATACACTGGAATATACGCAGTGCAGTAGCCAAGGTATCCAAGGTGGCGTCTGACTGAGGGGGACCAAATGGTGGAAATAGGTTTTATGGTTTCAATTTTTTTGACTGTCTTTTTGTTTCAAGTGTGTTATAAGAGTATGTCACCTTTCTACTAACTTTATCATGCAGTAGCTCAAGAATATTTTGCATGATTAAAGAAAACCGGATAGCACAAGGAATAAATACATTTTGTTGCGGCTTTGCAATCAGACAAATTTTCCACCAATAATTAGGCTTTATGGATGGAAGTTGCTTCTGAACTGAAATAGAACATAGTGCAAAGGAAAATATGACTGCGAAGATAATTTTACCAAAAACAATACGTTCCATATGAAATAAGTATTATTTCTTTAAAATTCAATTATCAAGAGATAATGATTGGAAGATTTACTGTGTAGGATTCGAAACATCAGACATTTTACGTAAATATCTGACGAGCATCTACGTCTTAACCAATTCCTTCTGGCCGCCATCTATCCAGTAAAGCCTCTGCTAATCAGGAGGCCTTGCGCGTTGCTCATGTCCCATAATGCACTGTAAAAGGACTTTCANTGTAGACCTTTCGCTGTTCCACCAAAGAGCCTGGATCGAGCGCTATCTTTATACTCGACATTCGATCGAGTGGCGTTAGAGCTTCTATCACTATTTTTCACATTCGAAAATTCTACAAAAATGTAGCAAAATTTAGTTCGATTCTGATACTTTACAGAATAGCTAAAAGGTCTATTTCAACATTATTCAAGCTTCAATCAATATTGTGAACTTCATACTACGGAAATATGCTAGGTTTTCGACATTAAAGTGCTATTAATATGAGGAGGGTTCTATGCAAAAGTCTGCAGCTTTGTTAATTTACGATTTACCAATTTGATGACGTCACAACTTCAAAACTCGCTGAATTTAAAAACAGGCTATAATTCTGAAATGATGACGATAAACTCACATAAAGTTCCTTTGAAGCCATTCATCTCAGAGAAAGATTCGATACCCATTTGCACTGGCAGCCTTTTCAAGATTCTATGTCTATACCTTCTCATTCTACGTTTTTGAGCATAAAAAAACCAGTTGTTACGTTTCGATGACGTAAATTACTCTGACCTTCATTGGTAAATTAGCAAAGTTCTCAAAAATATTTGCCACAAAATCAGAAAATAATTCTCCGTTTCATTCTATCAATCCATTCTTGTCAATTAGCAGTTCTCTATATTCTTTTTCTTGAATAAGACCAGTTGTTACGTTTCGATGGCGTAAATTACTCTGACGTCAATAGCCAATCAACTAAAACAAGCAGTCGAAAACCGTCGAAAACAGTGTGAGTATAGTGGTCTATTGATATTCATAGTTATGTCGAAGCTATTACGAAGTGGAAGCGAGATAAAGCTATCAGGAGGCGCACAGGAGTCTTCATTTGATTGTGATTTCACGTTAATTGCAATCAGATAGCACGCTCTTAAATCTATATTCTCTGTTGTAACGTCAGGATCACACTGTTACGCTTTTATCTGGGTTGTGGGCGAATCGTTGACGCCTTGAAAACCTGTGTGTGTCAACGTGTTACTGATTAGCCAAATACGAAGCGAAAGAGCTGGAGAGAGAGAGGGAGGGGAGGGATCATTTACACCTTTTCTGATAAGCAATGCTTGCGAGAATACAGCATAGCTTGAAGCCATTTAAAGCGAAGTAAATACCATTGTGTTGCTCCCGTTTATATTATGGGGGTTTGAAACACCTTTGATTAAGGAGGGAAGTTCCTTTCATGTTCAACCTGGTGCATGCTTGTCAATAAAGGTGTTGTCAATGCACTCTACTCCTATTCAGATCTGTTTGAAACAACCTGAAACTTGATTTAAACATGTATAGAAGGTGTTTACTTGTTGCGAAAGTGTCTCTTAATTATTCTGTATTTGACAAAAACAAAGTCATTGAACAGTCATCTTTAAGCAATCTTAGCGTGAATATCGTCAGTTTCGTAATTAGGTATTAACAGTTGACAAGAAAATCTCTCAGACTTTAGTGTAATGTACGTAGAGTTTGGTTTCAGCGTCGTTCGAAACCATAAATTTAAACTCACGAAAATTAGTTGAACTTTCAATTGAAATGGCAAATCCAGGGAAGTGTTAATTCCCGAGGCTTTATCTTTCGATGCGAAGGAAACAAACACAATTAATGAAAATAAATCGGCCATATTTGTAAACAAATCTAATTTTTAAAAATCATCTTAATTTTCAAGATTTGTTCATAATTTTACGTGCAATACAGCGGGTACCCGCAAATAAGAAACCACTTTTTAAATTGAGGCCTCAGAGAGTTTCTTATTTAAAGAGACCTTTTCATGATCACGGTCAGTGTTTCTTATACATATAGGTAATCAAGTTACGTCAAGTGAAGGCATAAGACAGTACCATACATGCATGTGTATTTAACCTTGATGGTACATTTTACCATGTTACGTTGTTGTGGTGTGAATCTTTAATTTTGAAAATGTCTATTCTGTTTTGAGAATACTACATTCTATCACAGTCATTTATGGGAATATCTTTTGGCATTGAGGAACAAACTATAACAATCCTAAAAATAAGAAACATTTAAATTTCAGACCTAAAGGTGTTTCTTATTAAAGGAGCCTTTTTTGAAGAAAATGAGGCCTGTTTCTTATTCAAGGGGGTTTCTTATTTGCGGGTACTTACTGTATTTCCTTCATGTAGTTCAATAATTCACTCGGTAGTTTTTGTATTTCGATGTTTCCAAGAGTGCATAAATTTTTTTCCTGTCTCACCTGGTGTAAATTTTTAAAGAATAACAACCAAATGATACTGTAACCAGGGAGAAAACTGTTAAATCCTGCAAGAGAAACAACGAATTAATCTGAAACCTTGAAAGGAGAGAAAATAAATTAATAGCTGCAATAAAGAGCAACGTTGAATAAGGAAAGATTATTCATACCTCTGAAAGGAACTCTAGAACGTCAGTGATCTCTGTCGATTCCTTAATAAGTGTCCAAAACTCATCACACATTTCATAGAAATCTCACTGAATAATCCATGCTTAACAACATCCAACAATCATTTCACAATGCTTCTGTTACGACAAAGAGTGAAATAATGAAATCATTCATCAACCTGAAATGAAAGATAGGATACAACAACTTGAATCGTATCCATAATTTGGACTTAGTTTCAATACGGCCACAAGGAAAGAAATATCGATTACAAATAAACCGAAAGGAAAGATTTTAATAATAAATTTGCAACCTGTAAGTAATGTATATGAAAGATAATCACACGACAGCATCGCTTGTTCGGCATATATCATTGATTGTATACGATTACAGACAAACACATGTAGGGCGCCTTTCTGATGTCACCAATATACGATAAACGATAACGCTAAAGACGGTGGCGAGGAACTTTTTACCAAGATGCACTGCGTTCTTTAATCGAATTCCGATAGAATCGTTAAAGCATTGTAGTTAGAATGCAATGCATCTTGGTAAAAAGTTCATGACCGCTATCTTTAGCGCTTTTAGCGTTATCGTCTATTACCGAAAAGGCGCCATCGATGGGTTTGTGAATTACTGCTGATTGACGACTGCTTACCGATGACTGCTGAGTTGCTAAAAGCAATGCATCTTTGGTCAAATACCCCTAAATTCCCCATTTTCTGCAATCAAGCAATCAACTATTAGAAGCGGCACTATTGTCAAAGCAAGCATAGGTTCTAAATGTTTAAAAAGGTTGATGTAAAATTCTATGAAAAATTTCTTTGAACTTCAAAAAAAATTGAGCTATTTCACTATAATCCTACCGTTAGACTTTTCTGAAATCTTCAATGTTTTCATGATTAAACTGTTTTTCTTCTATTTTAAGAATTCAAAAAAAATTTGAACTCAAAACCATCGTAATTTCTAAACTTTCCGAGGAAGCACGGCACAGAATATTTTTCAAGAAAGATCTATGAATGTCTACAGTATGGCATCAAACAAAAGCCTGTCATTCTGCTGGTTTATTTTTCAGAAATTTCATGACGCCACACCCTTACATGATTTGAAATACGAAATGCCATGTTATTGCGAAGGATATTATTAAGTGAAAAATTCAACGCTAGAATTATAGCAAAGTTGCTAAAGTTTCTTTCAAGCCATTCAGTTCACAACAATTGGTCATAGAATTTTACATCGACTTTTTTAAAGATTTGCAACCTATGCTAGCTGAGGATGGGCCTAAGCAGGGTCATCTTTTAGAGACGTTTTTTGCCTTCTTCTCGTGACGTCATCAAAGAAACAACATAGCATTGTCAAATGACACTGTGAAAATTAAAGCTAACATTTTAATGGCGCATGATAAGCAAGCAACAGGTATCTTATCATTCCGTCAAGCAAAGAAATGTAAACAGCTTTTAAAGTGTCAAAATGCATCATCTTTCGCTTGCAATGATTGGTTTACAGAATCATTATCTATGGCAGAATGCAGCAATTGTAAACAGAGATACCATTATTCATAGTGCTATCAAACACGAGGATATCACCTGAATCTCACGACGATAATACTTGCATGATATCGAGGCATCTACAATATAATCTAGTGCCTTCTATTTCCTTGAACTGTTAATTAAACAACAAAATGTAATTCTGAAAATTGTAACGGTAGAATAATAGAATAGCATAGCAGCTAATTGTTTCTTCCAGGCCATTCAATCAAAAGAAAGAGGTCATAGAATTTTGCATCAACCTTTTCAAAGATTTGGAACCTGTGCTTGAAAAGCATAGCAGAATTATACAAGGTAGCGATTACGTATATATGCATCAGAGGGAATGCATATCCAGTAATTTTTGAAATTCTGCACACAATTTTGTACATGTCTTCGCATTATATCAAGGCTGTCTTGGCATATTGATACCAGTTGAATTTCAAACCATTTTCAGCATTTGAGGGACTGGGGAATTAGATATGGGGACTGGGGTTACCTTCTGGCTATCCTGAAATCATGGCATTTCGTTCAGAGGAAGAGAGGTTGAGTTCATCGATGAAATTGCCTTAGACCAGAATTCAAAACTACGAGAAACAAGTAAAGAATATTGCACTTACCTATCGCTCGCTCTGCTATCTCATTCTTCATTTCAGTTTGAAGTCGTTTTCGAGATCTCTGAAATGCCCATGAAATGTGTGTTAAAGAGATAAATATATTTAAATCTTGATCAAAGAGACAAGGAATAAAGATATCCGATGACCCAACTATAAACAGCCTTTGAACATGGTATGCTTTGAAGTTTTACAGTTGCGGCAACAACTGAGAACGAGCTATTTTGCAGTTTCAGCGATACAATGATTTTTAATGAAGTTTTAAGCACAAATGTGACAACATGTTTTTAAATCAGAGAAGTGTAATTAACATTGAACATTGTGGACACAGTTGAACAAGTAATAATTAATATCTTGCGAGGAAGATGGTCAAAATTTCTAAAGGTATCTTGGAATGTGGTATTCAATATTTTTGTATGAAACAAATGGATTTATCTTTGGTGGTTGCAATAAGATTTGTCTGAAATACATCTTGAAAAAATATAATTTAACATTGTTTTTATTTTAGATATCTACAATGTAGGATTTTAAGGAGGGGAAGATAATGTAAAAACATTCTAAAAAATCAATCCTTTCCAGGCTACTTTATTGATCGATTTGATCATAAATATATCGGATTGGTGAGGAAAACAATTTCACTATACTGATTTACAGCTGAAGAAAATGTTATAGGGAAACTTTTTATAAGGGGATATTAAATTATAAACGTTGTGCAAATTGATTCTTGTCTTGTTGGATACCTTTATGTGAAAACTTCTGAACACTTGACGAGAGCTTTTTAGAACTTATTGACTAAATGATGAAATCTCTTCACGATACCTGAGTAGAAAAACATTTCAAAAGAATAGCTTTAAAAATAGCGGAACAATTTGCTAAATGATATCTTTTATTAAAAGCACGACACAAGAAGCTCCTCCAAAGAGTCAGATGATAAATCTATCTTAGTAACCAAAATACTTCAAGATTATTTACAACATCTGAAATAGACCTCATTCAAAATAAAATTTGTGAAGATAGGCAGCCAAAATATCCAGCAAATATTTCCTTTTTGGATTGTCCCAAGTATCTAGAGTGACCAAACGTTCAGGAATCATTACGCAATATCTTATAATTTAATCATTCATTTATCTATTAACAATTACTTACACTTCTAAACTTTATCATTTCACAAGAATCTAGGTTTGGAATGAGTTGTTCAATCTTGCAAATCGTCGATGTTAGATATTTCAATTCGATTTTCCATGAATTGCCAGAAGGAATCACATATTCGGGTCTTGTTTTGCGTTTGGTAAAAAGTTTTATTGTAAAATAGAATAAATGAAACAAACAAAATATTGATAATCGAATCATCTGACATCATTTGGTTACCGTAGAATACTTTTTCTGAAGATAGTTCGCGAAGAAAGGCAATCAAACATTGAACGAATATTTCTTCCTTGAATTATCATAACATAAAAAATTTTCACAAATTACCAACAGTGATAATTATCGGTATTTCTACGAAATAATTAATATCATAAAATAATTATCAAGAAGATCGACAGACATTTGTTTACAATAAAACCAAATTTCAAATATACGTTTGTACGATGCAACCGATCTTTCGCATTTGAAAGTTATTGTGAAATTTGATCTTCCAAAATAGATGTTTCAGGTAAAATGTGAAAACATGGATGGAATATAATAAACATTGTGCACTTGAAAAACTCTTTAAACTCTAAAAACGTTCATCATTTTTAAAACATCAATGGCATTTACTTTTTCTTCGTTAGCAGGAATTCTAAACGTCATGAAGTTGCACGCCTTTTCTGTCAAAACAAATACATCTGAAATATGACCCTACGTCCAATTATCAGCTCTTGGACGTTCTATCCAACTAACAATTCGCTGCCACATAATCTGAATCCGTTATATCGGCATAAGATAACAATTCTACAAAACTAAGCCAATAATTTGAACCCAAATTTAGCAGAACCCTAAATGACTATATATATTTATCTACCGATATTAAAGGGGCTGGGTCACGTAAAGTAAACAAACTTCTTTCGAAGCGACGATNAAAAGGGTGGTCTTGTGGAAAATATCCTGTCGGCGTTTTATTGCGGCATTTCCAGCAAAGAACAAACTATTTCGGTACAGATAGATTTTATCAAAAAAATTGAGCGTAGGAAGAGAAACTAAAACATATGTCCAAAACATTCTAGAAGATTGTATTTTGAAATTCTGGTTTTGGACGTAAATATTTTCACATGATCAGAATAGATCGCAAGAAAACATCTCCAAGAAGATCATTGTGTTATCACTTCTGTTTATGATATTTTTATCTTTTTTTAAACATAAATGTTGGTTTGGTTTGTCAATATTTGTTCATTATAAGAATAAAAATAAAGGAAAAACGGTTATGAAAGCACACTTAAAAAGTTCCTGCAAAATTTTTGTTTGGAACATTTGTTTATCCTTGATTTTCGTTTAATCCGTCAACATCGAAATGCGAGAAAATTGCAGTCCAAAATATTTTGATAAATTTTAAATCTTGTTGTATGTTATCCATACAGAATGTCTAAATTTGAATCCTGTTTAGTTTATAAACATTTTAGACACGATATAAAACAAAACTAATTCCATAGACAAACTATAATAAAAAAAAACTTCTGATCTATAATGGATCACCTTCACACTGGGTGGTGACCTAAAAAGGCGTTTTCGAAGTTCTGAAGTTAGGTAGACTTCCCCAAGTCTATTTCGTCAAGAAAAATTGCAAAAGTAGCTTATTTTCAGATAGTACAAATGGTACAAATGAGTTCTTATAGACATAAAGTCAAGTAGACATAAATTAATTGCAAGCCGTGAACCAATCAGATTCCTTCCTATCATTTTAAAGACATCATT
This sequence comes from Aurelia aurita complex sp. Pacific, assembly GCA_004194395.1. Lineage (NCBI taxonomy): Eukaryota > Metazoa > Cnidaria > Scyphozoa > Semaeostomeae > Ulmaridae > Aurelia > Aurelia aurita complex sp. Pacific. The sequence goes on from REGL01000158.1 coordinate 57,723, forward strand.
GAAAACAAGCCTAACAAGTCCGTAAATTTACGACAAAATGTAATCAGTCTAAGTAAACATCGTTTATATGTAGCTTTTCGTAATTGTATATGTAGATGTAATTTAGTTTAGTGTTCCATGTCATGACCCTGGGATAGTCATGGGTTCTTGCTTCCCGGGTTATCATCTTAGTTATGTAGTTAAGTAATTTGTAAGTATAGTCTTAAGTACCTCGTTCTTGTAAGTTTTTATATTGTATATAAAAAAAATAAAAAGTCCGTAAAATAATATTCTACATTTCCAAGTCTAATATCTATGAAACGATGTCATCCTACCTAATTTCCCAAGTAACAATTTATCAAGCAAAATTAATTAATTTTTTAGCCTGTGCGCTGATTCTGACATCTNAGTAAACATCGTTTATATGTAGCTTTTCGTAATTGTATATGTAGATGTAATTTAGTTTAGTGTTCCATGTCATGACCCTGGGATAGTCATGGGTTCTTGCTTCCCGGGTTATCATCTTAGTTATGTAGTTAAGTAATTTGTAAGTATAGTCTTAAGTACCTCGTTCTTGTAAGTTTTTATATTGTATATAAAAAAAATAAAAAGTCCGTAAAATAATATTCTACATTTCCAAGTCTAATATCTATGAAACGATGTCATACTACCTAATTTCCCAAGTAACAATTTATCAAGCAAAATTAATTAATTTTTTAGCCTGTGCGCTGATTCTGACATCTTGTGGAGAATAAACAGAACAATGATATGATCTTTTCTCTCTAATACCCTATTCATACTTGCAAGCTAAACCAGCTTAAACTAAAGCAGGTTATCGAATGGGGCCTTCCAATTGGTCAATCCAACAAATAGCATGAATCTGATTGGTTGAAATTATCCTGGTTTAGATCAGTCAATGGTCTGCACACAGCCTAAAATTTCTGCAATACGAGTTAACAAAAGCGTTAAACGAGCAATATATTATCAATTAAAAAATAAGTTTCTGTCTTTTAAGCTAAAAAACTAAGAGTCTCTGGCTACTCCATATGCTTCTGATTAATTACAAATAATCTCAACGCAAAGATGCAGCGTTAAAAGTGAACTTGTTCAAATCCTATTTGATAGAAAAGAGAGGACAATGTGTTCTAAATAGTTGGATAGCTGGATGATTTTTACTTCAGCGGTTGGCAATTTCGAGCTTGGTTTCTGACCAATGAAGATTGTTGGACAGCCTGTGGTTAGGTGCTATTAGGCCAAGCAAGATCAAATACGTCTCATTATGGTCTCATGAATAACTGACGTGGCACTGTTCATAAAACCTTCTTCTCTTTCAAAGACAACGCAGGTAAGTCCCATTAAACCAAGCGTTAATAGACGTTTTAACTATTCTACAACAGAGTCTCGAAAATTCTACAAAATATATCAAAATATCGTTTGATTCAGATTGTTTATTAGGCCCCGTTCACACTGCTCCATTTTTGTAGAAAAACGGAGAGAAAACCTCCGTTTTTGTGAAAATGTTCACACTGATCCGCACAAACACGCCACAAAAACGGAGGTTTTCTAAAACGCTATCAAAAGTGGATATCCTCAAAAACGGAGGTTTTTGAAAACGCACTTGATCAATGTGAACACACAAAAACGGAGGTTTTTGAAAACGCTCCAATATTCAACAATGAGTTTCACAAAAACGGAGCAATGTGAACGCACAAAAACGGAGGTTTTTCTCTCCGTTTTTGTACAAAAACGGAGCAATGTGAATGGGTAGCTTGGATGCCACAAAAATGGATACTAACAAAAACGGAGCAGTGTGAAAGGGGCCTTAGAATAGCTATATGGTCTATAAAAGCAGCTATTGATTGACCTTCCTGCCCACCACCTTTGCAAAAGCGAATGACGGTATCTTAAATATTTCTATTTCCAAACACAAGATGAATGAACTTTCAGCAAGCAAGAAGCAAGCAATTCTTGAATGAATTTATCTACATATCTCTCATACCTTGNATTAGGCCCCGTTCACACTGCTCCATTTTTGTAGAAAAACGGAGAGAAAACCTCCGTTTTTGTGAAAATGTTCACACTGATCCGCACAAACACGCCACAAAAACGGAGGTTTTCTAAAACGCTATCAAAAGTGGATATCCTCAAAAACGGAGGTTTTTGAAAACGCACTTGATCAATGTGAACACACAAAAACGGAGGTTTTTAAAAACGCTCCAATATTCAACAATGAGTTTCACAAAAACGGAGCAATGTGAACGCACAAAAACGGAGGTTTTTCTCTCCGTTTTTGTACAAAAACGGAGCAATGTGAATGGGTAGCTTGGATGCCACAAAAATGGATACTAACAAAAACGGAGCAGTGTGAAAGGGGCCTTAGAATAGCTATATGGTCTATAAAAGCAGCTATTGATTGACCTTCCTGCCCACCACCTTTGCAAAAGCGAATGACGGTATCTTAAATATTTCTATTTCCAAACACAAGATGAATGAACTTTCAGCAAGCAAGAAGCAAGCAATTCTTGAATGAATTTATCTACATATCTCTCATACCTTGGCGTTCTACTACTATGCCATGTCAGTTGCTAGATTTGTTACATTTTCAGGCGTAAAATGTTGTGCCCGCTGAATTCTTTTTCCCAGCTTTCTTCTTTTTATGTTTCTTATGAAGTCCTGCAAAAAAATAATTCACTTTTTGATGATGGAAAATATTTATTTAGGTTCATATGCTTTCATTAAAGGCATTGAGTCACGGTAAATAGCGATTCTCCGCTGGGGGTCTGTCTGCTTTCATGTGATCAGTCTGTTTCCATGTGATCAAACATCAACTCCACAAATACGAGGCTATCTCGACTACGCCTAGCCCATTGCGAGGTTAAAATATCATGTGTGCAGTTTCAATAACAGCCAATCAGATTGGCGTAAGCTATCATCATGACTCAGCAATTTTGCAATTTGGGTATACGCGGTCTATTTACCATGATTCAATGCCTTTAACTAATTGGATTGCGATTAAAAATGCCAAAATCAAGAAAATTGCTGGAAAATGATACAGACAACCTTCTACCTCTAATTTGATACAGGTTCGGCATAAATGAGTCGTAGCCTGAGGATGAATCTTATAAAAAGCATAGCGGCGAGCAGTTTCATTTGGACTCTCAGGATCCATTTTTGGACTCTCAGGATGACAAGATTAATTATGAACAGATTTGGGCTGGGCATCGGAGAAATCAAATATGCGAGTTTATGGAAGTAACAAATATTTTGGTTGATGGACTAAACACGGAAATAAAAATACTGGTAATAAACTCGAATTAATTCAAAGTTAACTGTATTTGACAGCTATAAAAAACCAATTAGATACAGGGATTTTTCTCACCTTGAGCTTGTAATATCATTTGTATTTGTTCATCCTCTTCCCTTTCTCTGAAATAGGAAAAACAGAAAACATCGAAGATTGAAATTAAATCTCACAGAGACAATAGGCTCAACAATTTTTTTGCTTTCCTAATAGCAAGGTAAGCACCTTCGTTTCTCAAACATATTTTCTTCCTCTTTCCCAATATATTGCCGAATTCTATCCCATTTCCTTACTCTCCTTGTTTGTTTCACTTCCCTTTCCATCCATCCTTCCTTCATTTCTTTCTCCTCGTTTCCCTTGCTTTCCTGTGAAATTTGGGTATTCTAGCTACCTTCGTGGCAGCGCCACTACCACGCTACTTTGTTTTTGTTTCTGTTTCTTAGCCCTGAATGAGGCTTTGTCAAATAACACGTCCAAAGAAAAGGGATCCAAAATTCGTAAATTGCACTGCATGAAATACACGTATCTTTTTTAAAGGAAACAGCTTGCAAGAAACGGTAGGCTCAATTTTTCGAAAGTTAAGAAACAACTCGACCTGAATTTAAAAAGCTGAGAAATTTTTGCTATGTGCAGTTTTAATTTCTCCAGTCAGGAAAATAAGACAAAAATGATTGTTGTTTTGCAAAAGAAACTGGTTCTGCCACACAAAATGTTAGTACTGATACTGTACTGTACTGTATATGTTTATTATCGTTCGAATTACCACATGAAATTAGTCTATTTCTGAGAGTGAGTTCTGCTTTAAAAAATTCATTTTCTAAACAAAAATTTAAGAAACACCTAGTAGCAAAATGGCCCAAAAATGTAAGAAACTGCCTACCAGCTCCGGACATTAGCTTTTTATAAAAAATACATGTATGACATATTTGAGATCACATTTGAGATTAAATAAAACCCACCTCCTTCGATCTTGTTCAATTTTTTCAACAATTTTATTTCTTCTTGAAACATAATTTACGAGTTGGTCTAGCAACATTTCCTCTGCCTTACGATCTTCTTCGGTTTTCGTCGATTCTATGAGAAATGAGAACATTTTGTTTACTACTTGATATATGGTATCTATCCTATCATAATCACCAGGGTCATCTGGGTTATATTACAGTAAAACCCCGCACATAAGAACCTAAGATTTTGAACTCAGCCTGTTTAGGTTCTTATGCAATGAGGCACATCCAGTAATCAGGGTGTAGGTTCTTAATATAGGGAAATATGTCCATCTAAATCTTATGTGCACTCTTGGCCCTATCCATTTCGACCCAATCTTACTCAGTTTCCCATGCAGGCCCTTCCTATCACAGTTCTGTAAGTTATGGTTTGGAGTTCATGAAGGAGGTCGATTGGCAAAAATGTTGCATTTATTTCCCAATGAATGAATAAAACCCTTTATTAAGAACCTAGTTAAGATATCAGCCTGAAATGGTTCTTGTTTATTGGGTACAAACATATTATTTCAGGCTGTAGGTTCTTAATAGATGAAGGTTCTTATGTGCGGGTTTTTACTGTAATTGGAG
>REGL01000158.1:78596-127115 GCA_004194395.1 Aurelia aurita complex sp. Pacific
TGGAGTTTGCCATATGTCCAACAGTAGTTTTTGCAGTTTGTCCTAAACCTTCATTGAAATAAAAAGTTCACACTGTCCATTTTCTGAAAAGTCTTACAGAAATTGTCATTGATTTTCTAAATGAGAATTCAAACTTTCAAGCAAAATATAGGGCGTGGTCACGTTTTAAGCCAAAGTAAAGGGCGTGGCCCCAAAAATTTTCCCGGGGGCTTCGCCCCCTGACCCCCTTTTCTACCTCCCTTTGGCACCCGTCAGATTTGGACCTGGATCCGCCCCTGGTCAAGCTATTTCTTTCACATTTAACAATTCATTGGCAAACACATATTTTTTCACAAGAAACTGCCCATAAGAAAGATAAAGGAATTTTATCTTATTTTTACTTGTTTTCTGTATCATATTACTTTGAAGGTACTTGAGTAATGTCCAAACATTGGAAAGGCTTCAAAAAACTTTGTTTTGAAATGTTCAGATTTGAACAGGAAGTAAATATTGTTGCGGAACCTTTAAGAAAAATTTTAAGAAACTTTCAGAGCTGGCCAAAATTCTTAGTTTCTTATAAAAAAAATACATTTAGCCTTGGCATAGGCCAAAATGTTACAACCACTTCTTAAACTGTCCCTGGATTTTGGATGCTTTCCAAAGTCAAATGGCCTATGAAAAAACCAACAAACCACAAGCATATAAAATAAACCTAGTTCATTCAATATTTATGGCCTTGCTTTATGCCTGTATTCACCACATGGTCTTAATTTCATAGTCTACTGTGATAATTTTGAAATAATATATTTAGCTTTCAGGATAAACTGTCGCCATTATATTGCTTTTCCCAGCATGATATCTTAATAGCTCAAATTATCTAAATTTTTTCGATATTGGCACAATAACAAAACCATTTCTGGAGCTTCTTTCGCTCACTCAAATATTCCTCCATCTTCCTTCATCCTCTCGATTGCGGCGAAAACATACTTCGGGAATTCTTTTAATCTATTTAATATCCATGCTTTGTTCATTATTTTTTCATTCTCAAACCCCGATCATTACACACTCACATCAAATCAGGCCTATAGTGATGCAAGATGGCACAGAAAGCTAGGCCATCTCGCCAACAACTCGTCATTTTCCGTATTTCAACATCTTTGTATCCNATATTGCTTTTCCCAGCATGATATCTTAATAGCTCAAATTATCTAAATTTTTTCGATATTGGCACAATAACAAAACCATTTCTGGAGCTTCTTTCGCTCACTCAAATATTCCTCCATCTTCCTTCATCCTCTCGATTGCGGCGAAAACATACTTCGGGAATTCTTTTAATCTATTTAATATCCATGCTTTGTTCATTATTTTTTCATTCTCAAACCCCGATCATTACACACTCACATCAAATCAGGCCTATAGTGATGCAAGATGGCACAGAAAGCTAGGCCATCTCGCCAACAACTCGTCATGTTCCGTATTTCAACATCTTTGTATCCATTCGTAGCTTGTTTGCACCAAACAGTCAATGCTTTAGTTCCGGTAAGAGCCATTCTCTAATCTTCAATAAACCATCAAGTCTTTCTTGGTCTACATTTTGTGAAATTAAGCAATCTTTTGGCTTTATTTTGATCTTGGCACTCCTCTTCCTTTCCTCACTGCAAAATACGATGATAAGGATGTATTAGTACTTCATGTAATGCAATGCAATACATCGGCCAGAGCAGTTTTTGGAATTTTCACAGATGAAGTCATCAATTTCAAAACCGCAAAATATCGTCAGGAAATTTTTGGAGAATGATAAAAATATGAGTCTATATCCTGTTTTAGAAGTAGTGCACAAATGCCTGAGAAAAGATAAAAATTTCGTGGAAAGGGGGAAGTGGAAAAAACTGATCAATACTTTCTTTTCTTAGCTCTTCCTCGAACATTCAAGTAAGACAAAGTCATAAGAAACAGTGTCTTCAAATCAAAATACTGTTTCTCTTTCAATGATACTGTATCAAATTTGTTCAATATCTCAAGATAATTTTCAATATTCTTTATTTATTATTGCTTTTCAGAAAGATTTTGACGAAGAAACGTTAGCTTTCATTTTTTGCTTTCAGCTCTGGAACCTATGGCAACGAAACGAGACTGCAAAGGTCGGTTGCGTTGCCCAGACTTTATAAGCCCTGTCTGAAGAAACGTCTTCTGGGAAGGAGAAACATTTGGAAAAGAAAGCAAAGCGAGATGAAATTGAAAGAGAAAGAGAAAGAGAGGACTCCAATAACTACCTCGAAAAGCAATAGAATACAAAAATGGGCTGCATTGCTTATTCTATTTGGTAATCTTTAATCTGTTTGATGTTGGACAACTTAGATGTAAACTTATCTGCCTGTTCTGCCTGTGTCTTTTGTTTTGAAGATTTTCAATAAAATAGACACTTGCTTTGTTTCATTTCGAAAAAAATATCCCTGCAGCAATTTAGAGAGCTCATGAATATATTGAAGGAGCTTATGATGTTAGTTATAGTTATATAACATGTACTTTACAGTTAGGATTGGATGCTGTCCCTTAGCTCGCACCCTCCCCCCACCCTCCCTTCTTACCTTCAAAAAAAAAGAGGTTGTAGGGGGTTGTTTCTATTTTTCTTTTGGTTTAATTCACTTTAATCTGTTGAGGACATTTTTATTCATATTTATTGTTACTGTGTAGTCATTTTGCACTGCCCCATGGGCCCCATGTAAAGTATTCTGAAATAATAAAAAATGAAAAATGGAAAAATGATGNCTCATGAATATATTGAAGGAGCTTATGATGTTAGTTATAGTTATATAACATGTACTTTACAGTTAGGATTGGATGCTGTCCCTTAGCTCGCACCCTCCCCCCACCCTCCCTTCTTACCTTCAAAAAAAAAGAGGTTGTAGGGGGTTGTTTCTATTTTTCTTTTGGTTTAATTCACTTTAATCTGTTGAGGACATTTTTATTCATATTTATTGTTACTGTGTAGTCATTTTGCACTGCCCCATGGGCCCCATGTAAAGTATTCTGAAATAATAAAAAATGAAAAATGGAAAAATGATGGTCGATTTGTGGTTTTTTGCATGTCATTTGGAGCAACCTGCTAATGCCCTTAACATTACCTCTCTCTGGTCATTCTTTGCTCTTTTTCCAATCTTTCCAGTTTCTAGCTCTTTGCAGTTTCCGAAACAATACCAATGTATTACCACCGTACTACACCCCTCTTGTAAACAATATGCTCAGAGTAGCCCTTGACTTGCTACAAGTCTTCGTTTGCCTTCTATTCGTATTGTCATGGTGTATAGTTCATACCGCGCCGGAGGCAAACGAGCGTGCAGCGCGAGGGCGGCAGAGGAGGGGAAGAACGAACGTTTCTCTTCCTTCCTTATTCCGACTCCTTCATTTAGAACCCTCTCATCTGAGGCACTACTCTCTCTGAGATTTATACTGAGACTTGTAGAAAGTCAAGAGTAGCCCGTGACTCAGAACACAGTCTAAGGTTCAATTCTGATGAATTGATAATGAATAGATCGGATATAAATATTGGTTTGATTCAATTCATGCAAAACAAGGTATATCTTTTGAAACATTTGAAACCCCTTTAGGTTAATGAGGTTCAAATGATAGTAAATTTGTGAGTAATGTTGAAGTCAGAACACAGTCTAAGGTTCAATTCTGATGAACTCATAATGAATAGATCGGATATAAAGCTTGGTTTGATTCAATTCATTCAAAACGAGGTATATCTTTTGAAACATTTGAAACCTCATTAGGTTAATGAGGTTCAAATGATAGTAAATTTGTGAGTAATGTTGAAGTGAGAACACAGTCTAAGGTTGATATCTTATCAATTGATAATGAATAGATCGGATATAGAGCTTGGTTTGATTCAATTAATTCAAAACGAGGTAGATCTTTTGAAACATTTGAAACCTCATTACGTTAATGAGGTTCAAATGATAGTAAATTTGTGAGTAATGTTGAAGTCAGAACACCGTCTAAGGTTCAATTCTGATGAATTGATAATGAATAGATCGGATATAAAGCTTGGTTTGATTCAATTCATTCAAAACAAGGTATATCTTTTGAAACATTTGAAACCTCATTACGTTAATGAGGTTCAAATGATAGTAATTGTATGAGTAATAAATGAAGTCAGAGCACAGTCTAAGGTTGATATCATATCAATTGATAATGAATAGATCGGATATGAAGCTTGGTTTCATTCAATTCATTCAAAACGAGGTATATATTTTGAAACATTTGAAACCTCATTACGTTAATGAGGTTCAAATGATAGTAAATTTGTAAGTAATGTTGAAGTCAGAACACAGTCTAAGTTTCAATTCTGATGAATTGATAATGAATAGATCGGATATAAAGCTTGGTTTGATTCAATTCATTCAAAACAAGGTATGTCTTTTGAAACATTTGAAACCTCATTACGTTAATGAGGTTCAAATGATAGTAAATTTGTGAGTAATGTTGAAGTCAGAACACCGTCTAAGGTTCAATTCTGATGAATTGATAATGAATAGATCGGATATAAAGCTTTGTTTGATTCAATTCATTCAAAACGAGGTATATCTTTTGAAACATTTGAAACCTCATTACGTTAATGAGGTTCAAATGATAGTAAATTTGTGAGTAAAGTTGAAGTCAGAACACAGTCTAAGTTTCAATTCTGATGAATTGATAATGAATAGATCGGATATAAAGCTTGGTTTGATTCAATTCATTCAAAACAAGGTATGTCTTTTGAAACATTTGAAACCTCATTACGTTAATGAGGTTCAAATGATAGTAAATTTGTGAGTAATGTTGAAGTCAGAACACCGTCTAAGGTTCAATTCTGATGAATTGATAATGAATAGATCGGATATAAAGCTTTGTTTGATTCAATTCATTCAAAACGAGGTATATCTTTTGAAACATTTGAAACCTCATTACGTTAATGAGGTTCAAATGATAGTAAATTTGTGAGTAAAGTTGAAGCGTGAGTTACCATAAGGCTCTTTTTACTTTGGCACTCGTTGATTCTGATTGGCGGAAATCAAACTTTTCAAAATTCAAACAAAATCCCAGAATGCATAGTGCTAATTTAAAAATTTTGAACAAAACATCCCATAATGCATTGTGAGTCGAGCTTTCTTTTGAACGTTGATTTTCGTTGATTTCACATACACAGCTTCAAGTTGAAGAAGGTGACGCCTTGGCTTCGCTTCAACAGAATACACTCAAAGCACGCCACAAATTCATCATCAAAGCTGTCAAAGATGTCTTCGGTAAGAAATCTATCAAATGGAGGTGTTCATTGGTCTTGGTTGCTTTGTAGATAAGAATTGGCAGCAGTTTAGATTTGTGTTGTCGTTAGGCCCCAAGAGAGGGATTAATTAGGCTACCTCCTATACTGGATTTGCATAGCGTCATGATACAACGACAGTTTCAGTCTGTTGCAGTTATCGACAAAACGCCTTGATATACAAGGCAAAAGGAAACTGTGAGAACTTTCCCATTGGTTACCTAAAGCTACAAAGCTTGCTAAGATGAAATGCACTGGTGTTGTGGTAACAAGCTATGAGAAGGTGGAATGGAATCATCATTTCATTGTCTTGACATTGCAAATGGACGCTGCTGTGATGTTTCTTGTTCCTTACGAATCATACTTTTTTTAAAGACATAAAGTGAAAGGAAAATTCAAGAGGAAACTGTTCATTTTCAAAATTTTTGAAGAGTTGAGGAAACTTGAGACAAAAATAAAATGTTTTCAAAGAATGTGATTTTATGTGCTATGAAGAATTGTCCGAATGTTTGGTGTGAAATAGGTTTATTACCTTTGTTTGAAAGCACATGAACAGACCATTAAAATGTCAGAAATAAATTGTTCAAAGCTATAGTTTCAAGTAATTTCAAGTTTAAAGAACCATAGATGATTGGGGTGATATGCCAGTTTGCATTCTTTGTAGTGCGTGGGGAAGATCTTCCCCGCACCACTTTGACTGCTTCCAGCCGCACCCGCGCCATAACTCTGTAAAAGAACCACCCGTGGCAGTTTGTTTATACATTTACTAGAACCCCCAACATTCAGATGCGCCAGAGTTTACTTCAGAATGAGCTTCCACGCGTTGAAATCAAGGAATGCAATCTGGGTGATACGCTAAATATGGCAGCGAGGAACGTTTACCAAGATGCATTTCATCAAGGGGCGCATCACTTTGTAAAAATCTCATACACCTTTGGCAAACATCATTTTGTTTTCAAGAAAACTCTGTAACAATTTCTTTTAAAGTCCTATTGTTTAAAAAAAGCTTGTACCCCTTTTGGAAGAGTGATATGCCCCACAAATTGCATTCCAAACACTAATCTTTAAACGATGCTGTAGGGATTGATTATAGAACCCAAAATATCTTGGTAAACAGTCCTCATCACCATCGTAGTTGTCTATTAAAGGCAGTACGTGTCCCCTTGATGAATTGAAGTAATTGTTGGGGAGACGAGATACGGTTTGTCTGCGGAAACGTATGTGTCCCCCCGTGCAGTACGTTAATGCTCATGCCCAGTAGCGTTTTGGGTTGGAACTCTGAGGGGCGCATGAGCATTAACCTACTGCAAGGGGGGACAAATAAATTTCCTCAGACAAACCGTATCTCATCTCCCCAACAAATAATGGCAAAGAGCCCCTGAAGAGCTCCCATGTATCATTCCACAAGTGTACACTANAGAGTTTACTTCAGAATGAGCTTCCCCGCGCTGAAATCAAGGAATGCAATCTGGGTGATATGCTAAATATGGCAGCGAGGAACGTTTACCAAGATGCATTTCATCAAGGGGCGCATCACTTTGTAAAAATCTTGTGTACCTTTGGCAAACATCATTTTGTTTTCAAGAAAACTCCATAACAATTTCTTTTAAAATCCTATTGTTTAAAAAAAGCTTGTACCCCTTTTGGAAGAGTGATATGCCCCACAAATTGCATTCTAAACACTAATCTTTAAATGATGCTGTAGGGATTGATTATAGAACCCAAGATATCTTGGTAAACAGTCCTCATCACCATCGTAGTTGGCTATTAAAGGCAGTACATGTCCCCTTGATGAATTGAAGTAATTGTTGGGGAGACGAGATACGGTTTGTCTGCGGAAACGTATGTGTCCCCCCGTGCAGTAGGTTAATGCTCGTGCACAGTAGCGTTTTGGGTTGGAACTCTGAGGGGCGCATGAGCATTAACCTACTGCAAGGGGGGACAAATAAGTTTCCTCAGACAAACCGTATCTCATCTCCCCAACAAATAATGGCAAAGAGCCCCTTAAGAGCTCCCATGTATCATTCCACAAGTGTACACTAATTTTCTTTATCTAAAGAAATCAAGGTCATGTAGTGACTGTGACTCAGTGATGCATGAATTTAGCTCCAATCAAAATAAACTTAGAACAATAGGGCTATGTTTTAAAGGCAGTCTGTCCCTATTGTTATAAGACTATGTTCAAAAGACTATGTGCTTTCACCTTTTAATAAAGCCAGACAGGTTTGAACATTTTTCATCAAGTGTCCAATTATCTGACGTTAGCAGGACAAAGAAAGTCCAGTTTTACCTGGGGAGAACAGCTGTATTTGTTGCAAAGAAGATTATCAAAAGACGGGTATCATGCTGTGTGTTCCTTGCTCTTGTTCTTTGCATGAAGGAATGAAAATCCACAGGAAAGTTTTGATTAATGTGACAAAATTAATTAAAGCTTGTTCAGCACCTTACCAACAGATATCGATTAATCTCTCAATTGTAACCTCTCAAAAATAATTTGGCTGACTAGATTTGTGTGTATGTGGTGTTTCTAACTTATTTAATATGTTGAGGATGCATTGTCTGTTGATTTTGTCTTCCAGAATGCAGAGAACATATCACCACATGTTCTAAAGCAAGTGGCAAAAGAGCTGCAACAACTACAGAAGAATCCACCAGAAGGAATTAAAATTATAGTTAATGATGCTGATCTGACAGATATTCAAGCTTTGATAGAAGGACCAGGTAAGGCAGCATCTGAAGTGTAACAATTATGAGACACAGGACAGGAAAACATGCCTGGCAATGCAACTGTTCGATTGCAGGAAGTTTTCAGTTCTCAGGAAGAAGTTATCATGCTCTGTTTCAGAGAACAACTTACATTGCATTGCACTACAATTTACATTACATTGTCATATATTTTCGCACCTAAATAGGGGGGAATGTTGTCTGGTCTTACATTTTGTGCTTTCTTTCTGCCCGATCAGCAGTGGGGATTGGGTATTTGTCCGTTGTCATTCTTGATGGGGGCTGGATGTATTGTTGTTCTCCAAGGTCAATTTGATTGTTTGGGGCACAGAGTTAGGTTGGGGGTTGGAGTAATTGTTGGATCGTAGGTTGGATTGTTGGACAATATTCCCTCTCTGAAAGTTTCCTAGTCAGAGGGGTATATCATTCACTTTTGTTTTCCTTTAGTTTATTTTTGTCATATGAAATAACCATCAACTTGTTGAAATTAGCAGTAATTGGGAGATAGATTATGAAATCCAGCAGCATTTACTGTTGACAATTGACATAGGTTGTATGTCAGATACAATTTCTATTCATATTGGTCCAAACTTCATACAAATTTTTATCATGAAGGTTGGGGCAGTTGCCCTCATTTGCCCCCCAAATCCACCAGTGGTGCATAAAGATAAAAACATTTTGTTCCTTGCAGCTGGAACCCCATATGAAGGTGGAATGTTCAAAATGAAGTTAGTTTTAGGAAAAGATTTCCCAGCAGCACCTCCTGCTGGTAAGTGTACCATTTCATTTCTTTATGATGAAAAAACATTGGTGGATCTGTGTTCCAATTGTGTGGGACATCTTTATCTTATAAAAATATCCAGAATCTTCTATTTAGTTAAATATTGATCTTGTCAAATTTACCGAAATGGTGTGTCTTCTCTATTATTGTGTTATTAGAAGAAATGCCATATCATCACAAATCTTATGATATCAATATTGACTCTTTACAAAGTCGTAGATATACCTTTTTCGCAATGAATTAAATTTATGGTGAATGATGAACACAATCTGCATTCCCAACATAGCAAGAAATTTACACCATGCCTAGACTTGCCCCAAGTCTATTTCGTCAACTTATTACAGTTGACAAAACAGACTTGGGGCAAGTCCACACCATGCCTTGCCATGATCTCAGTGTTGGCGCTAAAAACGGCAACTTCACTTGATCCTCGTCATTTTATATTTAAGTGTTTTCCTTTTCCAGTATATCTTGCTTGAAATCGTTTTGAAAGAAGTCTGACGTTCTTTGTTCATCGTAGGATTCTTCTTAACAAAAATATTTCATCCAAATGTTGCTTCAAATGGAGCCATTTGTGTAAATACTCTGAAAAAAGATTGGAAAGCAGAACTTGGAATCAAACATATTCTACTAGTAAGTTCATGTATTCAATATTACTGTGTTGGTAAGATTTCGACACAAAAAAAGCGAAAATTGGAAACTATTTTTAATGATTTTAGATATCTTAGGAAAATATCTTTCTCATGCAGTAATGGTTTTTGATGTGTTAGGAAAATGTCTTTCTTGTGCAGCAACGGTTTTTGATGTGTTAGGAAAATGTCTTTCTTGTGCAGCAACGGTTTTGATGTGTTTTGAAAATGTCTTTCTTGTGCAGCAACGGTTTTTGATGTGTTAGGAAAATGTCTTTCTTGTGCAGTAACGGTTTTTGGTGTGTTAGGAAAATGTCTTTCTTGTGCAGTAACGGTTTTTGGTGTGTTAGGAAAATGTCTTTCTTGTGCAGTAACGGTTTTTGATGTGTTAGGAAAATGTCTTTCTTGTGCAGTAACGGTTTTTGGTGTGTTAGGAAAATGTCTTTCTTGTGCAGTAACGGTTTTTGATGTGTTAGGAAAATGTCCTTCTTGTGCAGCAACGTTAATGGTGTATACACATATTTTCTTCCCCCTATCTTTGATATTGCTCGATGCTAGACTACCAAAATGCTCTACGAATTAAAGTACGAACTATAGTCTGTCTCAAATTAGATGTCACGTGAGATTTGCGATGAAGCAAAATTATTGGTGCAAGACATTTCAATTGTTTTTTATTCGCGGATATTTTCACGTGACATCTTGTTCGATACGCACTGTAATAATTTCTCTTTTTCGTAGACCGTGAAATGTTTGTTAATCGTTCCGAATCCAGCATCAGCGTTAAACGAAGAAGCAGGCAAATTATTACTTGAACATTATGATGATTATTCCCGTCAAGCGAAAATGATGACTGAAATCCACGCGCTTCGACATAAAGGCAGCTTAGATTCAACTCGCAAGGGAAACGCAAGCAAAGAGGAACAATCGTCCGAACTTGGAATATCAAAGAAGCGGCACGCTGAAGATGCGAAAAAGAAAAAAGTCGATAAAAAGCGAGCTCTTAAACGCCTTTAGGAATTTTTACAATGTAGTAAGGACCCGCAAATAAGAACCAACATTTAAAAGCACTGTTATGCAAGGTTATTGGCTACTTTTGGTGCCAGATCCTGTAAAATGACGAGAAAGGAACATTGGAGAAGGGAAAAGAATTTTTCTCTGTGTTACTTTTGTTGCCTTGGCTTCAGGTTTGGCTCCTGTCAGCAATGTACAGGTAAAGTGTGCTTTAAAGATGGCTTAGGAGTGAGGTTTATAAAAAGCTTTTGCCAAGTTATACCGTTTCCAAAAAACACTGATATAAGGCACCAAAGGAGTCTGGTCTGGTCAAAGAGCTTATGTTTTTTGAAAATCCTAAGGAATACCTTTTTGAAACCATGCAGCTCATTCCTGATATTAAGACCGAAGAGAAAAGTTTACCAGGGCATTGCGAGGGGTGGACTGGGGTATAACATGACCACCCGATTTCCCAAGGCGTTATTTATTTATAAGCAAAAACGGTGCAAAGACGATTTGTGTACTTTTCAAAACTTAGTTCCATACTAAGTCCACCCCACTTTGTTAGGGCATGGTTGGGGCTGCCCTATCCTTAAACGTTGTAAGGTTCTTATACGCGGGTCTCTTCTGTACAAGTTTAGTAGTTGATACAGGTATATTTAAAGTATATAGTGATTTGTAACTCGTAGCTGAAGTAGGATGACGTCATGGATCTACTGTAAATATATGAGGACTGGAAATCGAAATCGAGCCAACTTATTTTCGACTGGAAATTTTCTTATGTATATGGCAGGGTCAAATCTTCGATTATTAGATGATAAACACCCGTATACTTTTGAACAAGTTGGTTTTTCTTGCATGTAACTCTTTAATTGGTGGGATGAGCTGGATGCATAAGCGGTGTAGCGGGGTAGCTCTGTGGTGGACTACCAATCTGAAGGTTGCTGGTACAAGTCCCTCCCTGTTGAACCTGCTACGTACATGGGATTACAGAGTGACGAATTCTCTGTAATTCCAGGCTACATGAACCACGAGATGCGGTCACAGTGAGAGGAAGGACCAGGACGCTGCTTCGATAAGCCAAGCTTCCCAGTGTCCAAAAACTACCGTCGGATTCAAGGTAGCAATAAAGAGAAAAAAGTCAGTGGGATATTCTGGATGGACTCAGAAATTTTTCGCATTTAGCTCTCCAATTTTTGAATTCTGCTGACCTTTTCGCATTTAGCTCTCCAATTTTTGAATTCTGCTGACCTGGTGAAAGTATAGTACAGTACTTTTTCAGTCTAGTTGTTGAATATTCTATTTGTTGAAAACTTTTTCAGTCTATTTGTCTCAAATTGGATATTTATGGTGGGAACTCGATGACCATATGTCCACTCCTAAATTCACTTTCGAAATCAACACGAAAGTCGATTTTCATTGCTGACTAGCCTGCGTGCAGACTCAACTATCCTAACACTTTAGGATAGTTGAGTCTGCACGCAAGCTATTGCTGACAAAATACGAAGAACGTTGGTGGTCTGACATTGGTCACCTGCAGATGATAAAATACAGGGAGAAGAAGCGAAGTGAATTTGGCTAAACAAAGCAAGGAAATAGTTCAACAAATTTTGACATGTTAATTTAATAATGACATAGACTAAGTAGTGACATGGTTTATAATTTTCCAAAAAAATGCTACTCGACTGTCAGATTCCTTTGTTGTTGCATGAAGTGTCAACTCTGCATATCATAGGTAGCGACCAACTTTCACAAACCTCAAAATTGTTCCCAAATTAGCTCCAGGCCAAGTATCCTTTGTTAGAGAACAATAGAATGATTCTAAAAACGGAACGCAATTTGATTGGCTGACTTTGCAGCGGGACCTGTTCTCGACCGAGACCTCTTGATCGAATGTTTGCGACGCGGTTGGTTTACGCAGTGCAACATGCAAAGAATATTGTAAAGGTTTCTTCTTCGAAGCTGCGGTGAAAATGGCTTTCAGAATAGGCATTGTAAAACTAATCCTTGGCATTGCTGGACTAATCGTTGCTGTTCAAATATTCACCATGTTTCATTTCTCAAATCTACATTCAAATGAAATGAATATAAAATTCAGGAAGAGTATCGAAGATCAAAGCCTTTACCACGACCATTTAGGCCCGAAACAAGTCGCTCAAAGACCAGTTGCTGTTTATCGCGAAATTCCTTCTGAAAAGTATCAGGTATTAAAATATCAAAGGTTACAATATATTTACTAACTGATAATTAGAATTGTCATTTTACTCTTTATCATTTCAAATTCTATTTTAAAAGCCAAATGAACAAGAAAGACAGGATGTTGACTGAGAGCTCTTCAATCACACAAAAAATGTTTATAAAATTAATTTAAGACCAGTTATTTAAAGTTAGATTTGCCAGCTGTTCATTTAATTCTCCAAACATGATATCTTCAACAAGAATGTTTAGCATCGAATTGCAGCCCAATAGTTGATTATATGCAGGTGCTGGCCCTATAAATCAGAAATTAAGTTTTATGTCCACAAATCAATTAAGAAGTTTGCTATTGATTGTTTAAATTTTTGATGCATCTTCCATTCAAGTTAATGGCTTGTTAAGTTCATTGAAATAATTCATGTCAAGTTTTGACCAAATTAAAGTCATGATAAAATTCTGAATTGATGGAGCGAAGATGGTACAATCTTCAAGAAGTCTGTAGCTTTTGTGGTTTACAATTTAGCAAGTTGATGCTGTCGCAACCTTCAAAAGACTTTCTCTCTTGATTGAAGAGATAAACAGAAGATGCTATAACTCTGAAAATAATCAAGATATCAGAAAATTAAGAATTTAACATATGCTAGAAATTATTATTTCTTATTTTTTCCTAGATTGCAAGACCAGATACAGAAGATGAAGTAATCGTAGAAACTCCAAAATGTGAAATAAAACACAAAGATGCAATATCTGCAATCAAGAGAGCGAAATCCACACAATGCAAAAACGAGCTTGCAAAAATTGCATGCTCACTTGAGAGTGGACAACTTTATCATTATAATATCACAAGACTTTGTCCAATTGACAGATCACTTGGACGTCCAGCACATTCTATTGGGTTTGGACATGAATATGGTCCACCAATTAGAATTGTTTATATTCTGAGCGTTCATGGCAGAGCACTGAGGCAACTGAAAAGACTTTTCAAAGCAATTTATCACCCTCATCATTACTTCTACTTTCATGTAGATTCTGTGAGTAAAATTTTTATTGATTGGAGGCTCCTTTGCTCTTGATGATAAAGTTAATAGTGCATTGCTTTTAAGACATCAGATCAAGAAAAATCATCTTTAGCAATTTTGTGAGATTACCTCTTTCACAAGCTTAATTATCACTTCTTAAAGAAGGTTATGTAGATTACACCATGAGAAAGATTACCAAGACAATTGCCATTTAGCCATCATGCAAAGTTTCTCATGAACTTGTTGTTTTGAAAGAAGACAACCAGTTAATATTCAATAGACCGTTACGCTAAAGATGATGGCAAGGAACTGTTTACCAAGATGCATTTTGTTCTAATTACGAATCCTTAAAGGGAGTACAAAGACCAGCAGCCTTTGCCATCGTTTGCTGTTGTTTTTGTGAATTTCGTACTGTCAGTTATTTTGGAAGCTGTGCAGAGCAAGTTGCTGACTTCATGCCAAGCATGCTGGTCTTTGTACTCCCTTTAATGCTTCTTTTGGATTCAATCAAAGAAGGCAATGCATCTTGATAAAAGTTCCTTGCCACCACACCATCTTTAGTGCAATTGTCTATTATGTTATTCCATGCCATTGAGAATCAAAATTTTGTGTCAGGAGAAAAATTGATTGATTCACTAAGCAATATATTGTGTTTGTTTGCTCTAGAGTTTTTATGAAAATATCATTAAAATTTTGACAAAATGTTTATTTTGCTTTCAGAGATCGCATTACCTCCACAGAGAGGTAAAAGAAATGATCAAAAAATTTGAGAATGCAGCGTTGGCTCCTTGGAGAATGGCAACAATTTGGGGAGGTGCCAGTTTGTTGAAAATGTTGCTTACTTGCATGGATGATTTATTGAAAAAGAAAGAGTGGAAATGGGATTTCTTCATCAACATCAGTGAATCAGATTATCCAGTACAGTAAGTTAACAATGATATTTTAAATTATTTTCTTGGCTAAAATTGTAAGAAAAGAAATGTAAAAAAAACCCGGCCCATTTGCCCACTTAGACCAATGCTTCTAGCAGAGTTCAGTACATGCACACATTAGCTGTGTAAGACTTCTTGTTTAGTCTTTCATATTGTCGAAAATTCTCATCATAATTTAAAGAATTTCTTGTCATGTTAATGTGCACAAGGCCCATACTGTATGCATGCACTTTCTTGAATGATCTTTCTCATCAAAAATGTTGCTAAAATGATTAAGAACTATTACAAATGGAAATCGCATGACAAGAATTACTAAGAATTCTTAAAAATTTCTATAACAAATGTTTACATAACTGTACAGGTGTTGAGAAGGTTATCTCATATTTCAATTTCAGTTAAGTGTGTGTTTTCATTTAACAATTTGACATGCATGTTGCTAAGCAAAATAATGAACTTTTCAGAATTCTTTGAAAACAATAGAAGACAGTGTGATCCTTTACTTCTTTGTTATGTCGATTGATAAGCCATATGACAACATAAAGAGATCCAAAGTTATAAAGTCATTTCTTGTGCTTATTCACTCTCAAAATAGGAATTTCATTCACAAGACTGATTGATAAACCTGTTACCATGGTTTCTGTTTTTCTTCATCTAAGCATTCAAAGAGAAAGAGAATTTTATATTACTTTAGACAGCTATATTTACTTTTGTTGAAAATACATTGATGATCAGGCATTGTGTTGTCATAGAAACTGGGTAGAATTTTTAGCTGCCTTATGGTGCAAGAAAATCTGAATCAAACCAAATGCTCAGTATCAAATCAAATACAGTATTTGCACATGTTGGAGAATTTTTGTATATGCGCAACAGGAATACTGTAGAAGCTGATGATGCCACTCATTCAAATCTCTTATGAAAATGTAGCAAAATATCTTGATCCAGGTCCTTTTGTAGAATAGCTAAAAGGTCTATTGTTTTCTGACGTGAATATCTTCTCATAAAGTTAAAAGCAACAAATATTAAAGTGTTGTTTTTATCTTTATTTGCTCCAGTGTCAATGGGACTGAAGAGGTCAATCACCCCCAATGTTTTTAGGAAACAATGGCCTTTTGTTTAAACTCTGTATCTCTCTCATGAGCTAATGCGAGAAATCATGAAATGGGTATACAAAACACTACCAGGCCACAAAAGTCATTGTTCTGCCGATTTTGAAGATTGACTAAATCAATCTTAGTTCATGGTAATTTTTGTTTCATTTTGATGATGTCTGAAAGAGCCTTCCCCAAATTTCGGTGGAAGCGACGATTTTGAAGTTTTTGATGGGCAATGTCACACAGGTTTACCTGTTTTTTCGAAATGAAACCACCATTTTGAAAATAAATCTTTGTACTTTACAGAGGAAAAAACCAAACATTCATATCTTTTACGATTGCTTGGATATAAGTGGATTTTTCTGCAGAAAACAATGGAGAAAAATCGACACTTGCGGTGTTTACAGATTTGTTTACAGTATGACGACGGAGCCCCTTTAAATTGATCGAATTAATAACATCAAAACAGTGAAAAGACCTTTTCTCGATATTTCATTTCATCAAAGCATATGACTGTTATGTGCCACTGAGCTGGAAATGACATCTTCTTGATCATTTATAATCGAGTGAATTAAAGACAAGTAAAAACATACAGAACCATTTGTAATCTGCCTTTTTTTTGTTACAGAACGAATACAAAGTTGGTTAAATTTCTCAGAGGACACAGAGATGAAAATTTCTTGAAACCGCATGGTGGACCTGTCGAAAGGTTCGTTTAAAATCCTTCATTTATGAGTCAAGAAGTTGTACATCTTTAACCTAATCACTTTCAACAGACTCTTTCCTCATAACCTCTTATTATTGTAAGGTTGGTGTCTCGGAGTCTCTCCACTATTAGCTGCTATTTTAAAAGTGGTGCATTTGTTTTCGTTTACTCAATGTTGTGGACGTAACTTTCTTTCGTTTTATTTTCAAGTTCGTAGATATTGGAATGATACTTTAAAGATCTGGTGATGAATTGGATGAATTCTGTTATAAGCTTGATCTCATGTATGAGCTTGATCTCATTCTAAAACACTCTTACCAAGAAAGTAACGACGAATAGTTTCATATTTGTTGAACTTCAGGATGATGAAAGGAAAAGACTTGGGCTAAACCAATGAAAATAGCATCAGTGATCGACAAATCCAATTGATATTAATAACAAGTCCATGTTTGACAAATCCTGTAAATCTTGACATTCCAAACATGTAATCTATTAAGACGTGATCAACTAAATATAAGTACGTTTCTCAGTTCCGCTTGTATCACAAGACTTCAAGTGATTGAAAAGGGAAAGGGGGGCAGATCCACATCTAATATTTGAAAGGTTGACATATCAATAGACCATAATAGCTGTAGCGAAATTGAGAAAACGATTTTCAAGCAGTAGTGCTCCTTGAATTTGAAAACCACAATCATCTTATAACAAAATACAAAGCCCTTGATACCCATCGCAAATTTGAAGTAATCTGAATCATTTTATTTTTGCACCAATTTTATTGTTGTTGAAGTTACATAAAAATCTGACCAAACGGGCTGAAAGAAGCACTACACGTGACATTTCAATGAAAACGATGCCTTGGGTGAGCTCGGCAAAGACGATTCAAAGTATTCCAAACTTGGCACGGGTATCAATAATTTTGGGCTTCGTTGTTGGTTTAAACTGACTGGGCTTTTGAATTTGAGAGTTTCTCAGGATCAACATTTTATTTTTTCATTGTAGATTCATAAAGAAGCAAGGAATTGATCGAACGTTTTACGAATGTGATGAACACATGTGGAGACTTGGTGATCGAAAACTCCCTCCAAATATTGATATTGATGGTGGAAGTGATTGGATTGGCCTAAATCGAAAGTTCTGTTCATACGTTATCAACAGTCAAGATAGTGTTGTTACTGGACTTAAACATATTTATAAATACGCACTGCTCCCTGCAGAGGTATGATATTTCAAACTTTTCTAATTTAGCTCTTGACTGCGAGGAAAATACTCCCAGAATATTTCCAGACATTCATTCGATCTTTTGTTTGTATGTCATTTGTCAATCTTTTGGCTGGTTCGCCAATTTGCAAAAATTGATGATTCAAATCTTTAAGTACCTTTCAGAAGAAAATCCATCATTTAAGTGGACATTCTTTGAAAGAAAACACATAGAATATGAATTACGAACTAAGAATCTGTTGCAATTACCGAAAAGAAATGCAAACACATTCGGAGTTAATTCACTTGCATTCAAAGGCGCTCTCCTATGGAACACTCTACCAGATACCATAAAAAATTCAAACTCAACTGCGATATTTAAAAAACTGATCAAAGAATGGAATGGGCAAAATTGTACATGCAAGATCTGCAATTAAATAAGAAAGTTAGGTGATAGTGAGGATCCCATATTTTTATTTTATTAATTCGTAGTATTGTAAATAGTTGGTTTGAATTAGTGTTTTTACTATGTATTATACCAACTGTAAATAATTTGATAATAATAATAATAATAATAATTATGCTAAGATAGAAATCCTAAACATCATACGTCACACAAAACAGATGTCGCTATAGTTGCAATGCTTAATCCACTGAATAAGGGACACTGTCTATCTGGGGATCGTGAGCAATGTGTAATGAAATATCTTCTTATTTGCAGTAACATTAAAATTATACACAACTCAAACCGCCATGAAATATAACAGAAAGAACTAATAAAAACACAACGACTACAGTTCACGCATTTCGATAGAAAATCGTTGGTAGTGTCATTAACATTGAAATTGTTGATGAATATGAGTAATAGACCTTTTAGCTATTCTGAAAAGAATCAGAATCGAACGCTATTTTGCTACATTTTGTAGAATTTTCGAATGTGCACAATAGTGATGGAAGCTCTATCGCCACTCGATCGAACGTCGCATATAAAAATGTATAAAAATAACGTTCGATCCAAGCTCTTTTGAGAATAGCTAAAAGGTCTATTCGCAGGATTCACGAGTTATTAGAAGTAGGCATGGTAATTTAAAATGGCAGATCTTGAGATTAGATTATACTCCATTCACTCCCCTTCGAGAGTAGTATATTTGGTGAAGAATGCGTTGTATCACAACTGTATTAATTTTATCTTTCCCTACAGTCATTTTTCCATACAGTACTTCGAAACAGCCCCCATTGCAAATCATACGTAAAAACAAATCTACGTCTCACAAACTGGAAACGAAAACTTGGATGTCGTTGTCAACATAAACATGTTGTGGATTGGTGTGGATGTTCACCGAATGATTTCAAACCCGAAGACTTTCCACGATTACAGGTAAGGTAACAGATCACTCCATTAGCCTCTTAAATTGGAAACATGCTGGGTAAGCCGGAAAAGTTCCCACTTTTGTAAATTCATGGTACAAAGAATGGATTGGACTGAATTAAATTCTGCTTGTTAGCCGAGAGATCGAAAATCATTTTTGTAATTATTCTCGCGTTTTTATGAGCACTGGAAATGTTGGTAATTCGACTTTACGAAAATTTCATGATTGCGAAATTCCCGAAGAAGGCCTAAAACAAGTGATCAAAGCCTTCTCGATTTATGAAGATACGTCTCGTACAGAACAACAAAGAAAATACAATTTTTCACGGATAAGAGATATCGTCTTTCCACGAGTACAGGAAGGGTACCGTAACAACGTACTGTTTTTTTTTTGTCAACCCAGTCTATTGCATTCCATGTTTGTTCGATTTTGGTTAATTTTTCCTCGTATTTTATAGTGTCAGAACCTAAGCTATATTTATACGAATTCAAATAAAATGAAAAAAAAAGCATATTTCAATAAACAGAGGGTTAATTCAGCCTGTAAAAAAGAGCTTGGTATAAGCATTTCAAAGAATTTATACAGTTTGCATACAAAAACTCTAGTGTTTCCGGAGAGCAGAAATGTTTCGATTTTGTTCAAAGTATCGTTTTTCCATCAACAAAATGCTTTTGCTAATTCTGAATTTATCTGATGTCTTGCTGATAAGACTGATGAACAATGATTGATTGCAGAACGTACTTGTCTTCAGGAAACAGCAATGAATTTAGTAACACTTTTATTTGAAATAGCATCATTTTGAATTGAATACACTCTATGCCCATTAGACTGTACGCACTTTCCAGAGAATATTAGCAGCTCTGAGAACGCAGGGAAGCAAGGGACGAAAAGGCATAAGTCTATCCTTACATGGTCTGTTTTAATTAGCATGCCTTGCACGTGTTATCTCTTAATTGGCTTTTGTTCTTGCTACTTTCATGGGCCAATAAGTGGCGACAATAACGGCCAACAAAAAGATTACACTTGCAAGGAACGCTGGTTGAAACAAACCCTTTAAATCCTAAAAATGATTTTGCAAATTTTTTTGTAAGATGGAACTGTAACGTTAAGTAATATTGATTTTTTTATTTTCCCAGAGCCAAACAACGAACGCATTTGCTAGAAAATTCGAAGCAATCGTCAACCAAGAAATTATAAATATGCTCGATTCCTGGCTGTATGGAGAAAGTCCCAATGATATGCCTGGCCTGCATAGTTACTGGGAAAGCTCATATAACGAGAAAGACGACGACATTGCAAAATATGACGTGCAAATGACATTCTATCAATCATTTGCAAGGCACGTGACTAGAAAAATGGCCGCTGAAGCAAATTGTTTGATCTCACCAATTTGGAAAGCTAAAGAAGTGACTTATTACATGCAAAGAGACAAGTTTAAAGGTGTTTTGGTTAAATTTGATGCTAAAATTGTTACAGAAGATGGTGCAAAAATATTTCCAGTATTTGAAGCATGGGCGAACAAGATTAATACATCGGTTCTTTATAATAAGAATATGTCGGAGCCAGGAAATAGGCTCAAAGGTCTTGAGGTTAGTTTTATTATCTTTTTATTATGTCCTTAGGCTTTTTTCCATCGTTGTCTTAGAGAGAAAGAATGGTCATTCAATCTAAGACAAGGCTGTCTTCTCTCTTACATTCTACGTGGAAATCAGAAACGGTGGTAGAAGGTGTTTACTTCATTTTTGAAAGGAGTAGAAATTATTTTGATAAAAAATCTTAAGTTGTTATATGCTACCTTAAGGCCTATTTCTGCAGTAGTTTTGGTCGGCGACCAGCGCACTTTCCTTGTGCGCGTACTCTCTAAGAACAGAGCATGCGCACTGGGCGAGTGCGCTGGTCAACGACCGAAACTATTGGCAACAAATGGAGGTTGATTCGATTGATTTGATTTTATAATATTCATACAGGGTAAATATTCAACGTAGATATTTACATAATTGATTTACGAACTGCCTTGTTAAATAAAGGAAAACTAAAAAATTACAATATTTTGATGCAAAATCTAGGTACAACAACTGTGTATCAAAATAAAAGGAAAAGTAAGACAATGCTCAACATCTGGCATTTTTCAATGATGATTTGAAATGGGTGAAAGTATTTGCTATCTAACTTTTTTTGTCAAGACCGTTCCAAAGATTTGCTTCTCTATACGAGGAACATTTTTGGCCACATGCGATTTTTAGTAAAGGAACATAAAGTTCAGTGGTTGTATTACGAAGCTGTCTGGCGCTGGTTTCGGAGGGCCCCTTGAAAACCAACTTGTTGCAGGGTAACCCTCCTTAAAAGAATTAAATGAAACGAAAATGAAATGATTTCAGAATTTCAGAGGTTGGCCTTTACAAGGGGTTTCGATTGTACTGTGTGTTGTCTTTCTGAGTAGAACTGGAAATGATGACAGTATTGAATTCAGCGTGGTGATCTTGAAGTCTCATGTCTTGATAGGTTACTCCTTGAACTGTGAAGTAAAATTGTTTATTTTTTTGCTTATGATAGGTTGGCACAAATTGGGATCAAAAAGAACGAGTCTTTCGCAATTTCGCTGGAATGATCGGACCATTAGATACACCAACATTAGTTCACAGATGGTCTCATGGCAAAGTGTTTTATGTGCGAATCGTATGGACGGACCCATTGAATGTAATTGCTGGTGAGTCTCATAGGAAACCCTTCTACCTGCTAATCTTTGCGCCTTGTTCTTTTCCATCAGTTCTTAGACGAAAACTTTCTGGATATTGAAACATTAGCTGGAAAACGCTGCTTTTTCATGGACTTCAGTATAAGGACCACGACGAGCATCATTTGAAGGTTTGAAGCTGAAGTGAAGTGAAGTTGCGTTTTTCAGCGCCAAGCGCTGGGATCGCAGAAATAGAGCAGACATAATCGAGTCCGCGACCCCTTGTCATGACGCTCAAGTGATGGGGTTCTACCGGGTATCGAACCCACTCCGCCTGGCTGTTCTGGCTGCAAAGTCAGAGGATTGCACCACTGCGCCACAACACCTTCGAAGAGAAAAACTAGAGACAAAGCCGGTGCAAATTGTCATCTTTAGTTCAGTTATAAAAGGCAATCCATGTTTGACAAAATCCCTTGAATCATTAAAGAGAAGGAGAAGTCTGGATCCGCAGTCGTCTGGAGCCGCCCATGAAACTCTTGTTATACTTTTATAAACTCAGAAACTCTGAAACTCTGCTAAACTTTGAAACTCTTGCTATAATTGGGTAGTTTTGAATTAATATAGTGCATATGATGAAACCTCTCTATCTTATTTTCTAGGAATTTACCAAATGAAAGTTGAAGACAATTGGGTAATTTCATATCATAAACCGACATTTAATAAACCTCTTCGACCTGGAACGTGGAAAGTCAAATTAGTTCATAGTGACAACATTGCATTGGGAGAAACATCCTTCTTAGTTGTACCGATGGCCTACAGCCAAGGCAAAGCTGTGAGTCTAGAAAATATTGTATCTCTGAATAATGGCCCCTCTGCAGGTTTGTATACAACGGATTATGTGATTGATTTTGATCGAGAAGCAAATGACACTCAAATTAAAGTGAAAGAATTTTCAAGTAATTCATTTTCAGTCGCCAGACCGTTGGATAACTGGATTGATATTCTGGTGGCAAGACATTGGAAAATTGAAGATAGTTGTGTCGTTGGTAAACAATTAGAGACATTTTTAAAAGTGAAGAGCTGTCAAAGGACTTCATGGAGCTCATTTTCACCGG
This sequence comes from Aurelia aurita complex sp. Pacific, assembly GCA_004194395.1. Lineage (NCBI taxonomy): Eukaryota > Metazoa > Cnidaria > Scyphozoa > Semaeostomeae > Ulmaridae > Aurelia > Aurelia aurita complex sp. Pacific. Next base: position 101,305 of record REGL01000158.1, read on the forward strand.
ATCCGAAATCGGATTTAAGGAATTTAGTAGTTAAGAGTGCTGCTAGGTAGAAGATGCTAAATACTGCAATTTATGCAAGAAACGCACTTTGAGCTAAGGAGGATGCAGGAAGCTCTATGTCCATTTGCCGTCAAGAATGCAATGGCCCCTCAGTGCTAATAATTAAAAATGCTTCCATGTAGAAATTGCCAAAGACTTGGTTATTTATGCTGGGTAGAAGAGGCCAAATGCTGGAATTTATGCAAAAACGCGCTGCCCCCGTCCCAAAGATCTGTGAGGTGGAGTACATTTGATGTCTATTTGCCGTTCGGAATGCAATGGCCGTCGATACTAATAATAAAAATGCTGCCATGTATGAATAGAACCTTTAACTGTTCTAAAAAGGAATCTGAATCGAACGATATTTTTATGCAGTTGAACAATTTTCGAATGTGCACAATACTGAGAGAACCTCTGACCGCACTTAATCGAACCTCTTGTATGAAAATGTACGAAAATATCGCTCGATTGAGTCTCCTTTGTAGAATTCGTAAATATAAATAAATACTTTCCCTGCCTAAGAATAGAATCTCCCAGTGGTCATCGAATGTGAGACCTGCATGCAGACTTTACCATTGGAAGTCATCAAGTCTATATATCGGCTAAAGTCAGTTTGACATTAAACACATTCAACTCATTTAGTGTGCTACTGGTTAAGAATACTTCTAGGTTTCCTAAAAATATGAAATTTAAACCACGCATAGACTTTACTCCACCGCGAAATTTTTTGATATCTTCAATAGTTACGAAATGGCGGCTTCTTATCTTTTTATTGCAAGGATTCATTTTAGAATTGAATAATTGTAAATCCTAAATCAACCTAGGAAAATGGTACGATCTTCAAGAAAACCATAATTTAGGCAGGCCGAATGCTCGCTTGCAAAAATGGACAACCTTTTTAACTTAACGACAAGGAGTCCAGTACGTCAGATCAATTTTGTTGGGTGCGATACAGCTTCTTAATCAGGTAGTTGTTCATATAAATATTTATGATTTTAAATTTAGAAATATAAACAGTAGAGTAGTTAATTTATTTATGTAAATGGGAATGGAATATTGGGTATATATCAATAAATATTATGGTCTCGATAACAAAATTTTAAAACGAAATTTGTAGGAGAAAAGTGAAAGTTTTACCCACCCAGTTGTTTTGCAGGCTATCCAGAATTTAGAGAGAATTTATCTAAATTTTCCTAGTACAATTTCCGTTAACTTTTGTGCAAAGGAAATATTTTGACATTGAGTAGAAATGTAAATGTAGGTATAACTGCTATCGTTATTGGATATTTTAGCTGAAAATAACAGAAATAAATGGATTTTAAAGAGTTCTATATATATTTATATTGATCAAATTTGATATTATTAAATTTAAGTATATTGACTGACAATATTTTAACGTGTAAAGTTGAGCAAATTTTTTTGTCTAAATTGATTTCTACACTATCTCACAGAAAATGGATAATTTTTTAGATAGAACAGAAAGNGTCTCGATAACAAAAATTTAAAACGAAATTTGTAGGAGAAAAGTGAAAGTTTTACCCACCCAGTTGTTTTGCAGGCTATCCAGAATTTAGAGAGAATTTATCTAAATTTTCCTAGTACAATTTCCGTTAACTTTTGTGCAAAGGAAATATTTTGACATTGAGTAGAAATGTAAATGTAGGTATAACTGCTATCGTTATTGGATATTTTAGCTGAAAATAACAGAAATAAATGGATTTTAAAGAGTTCTATATATATTTATATTGATCAAATTTGATATTATTAAATTTAAGTATATTGACTGACAATATTTTAACGTGTAAAGTTGAGCAAATTTTTTTGTCTAAATTGATTTCTACACTATCTCACAGAAAATGGATAATTTTTTAGATAGAACAGAAAGGCCAAAGTTTCGGGCACACTAAGTTTTCGGGAATATAGTGAACTACTTTATCGCCATTGAAATCTCATTAATAACCTATTGCTAACCATAAACCTTTGCGCGCCGAATGAAAAGCAAGGTAAAGAGAACTTATTCCAGAAACGACCTTCGTATCATATGAGTGCAAGTTGTTAGGGGTGTTTATAGATAGACAACTGAAATGGAAAACACAGAGAAAAATTCGAAAGGAATGTACTCGTACAGTGCAATGTTAAGAAAAATTGGTTTTGACTTTCTGAAACATTAGAAAAGACGAGAGAAAAGATATATTACAGCATGATGATACCAAAGCTAACGTATGGTTTGCTAATATGGGGAACATCGTCAAAAACCTAATGCAAAAGAGGGAAATTTTGCATATGAAAGCAACAAGGATAGTAAAGATAATAGGCATAAAGGTAAGCGATACTGACGTTCTACAAAGTGTAAACAATAGAATCGATTATATCTAAAAAGAAACATTGCCATCGAGATGCATAAAATAGTAAAGGGAACAGAGGGTCACAGACCAAGGAACATGTTTGAAACCAAACCAAGGTCAGCAAAAGCAGAGGTCTTCAATTACAGGTTAGGAGGTTGAATACAAAAAGTGAACGGAACACATTGAATTACGGAGGAACTTTTGTTTGGGACAGTTTAACAACAGATGTAAAGAATGCGCAGCAGAAAAGCTTTCAAACAATTCTTGACGAAGGAACGTAACAGTATTGAAAAAATAGCATTTGAGAAAGGAACAATATTGATATTGAACAACTGAAAGCAAAGATCTTGAAACCTTTATATACTTTGAGGCATTTGGACTAGTTTTTTAAATCTTAAATAGGATAAGATTATTAGCGGCAGGTCCACATGGGAGGATTTCTTTGGAGCTGGCCGATGCAAGAAGCAGTTTCTGGAAAGAGCTTGATTCACTTTTTTTATTGACGATATGAAGTTAGATACAAACAACAAGCAGACAACTTATGATGGCCTCACATGAAGTCAAACTCTCTGATGGATGGCCCATTATAAAGGTGTGAAATAAGCGAATTAAAGAAGTTATCGCCCAACTATCATTTGGTATGATCACAAAAACATTGTGAAGCAACATTCTTTGCAGTGTCAGGGCATCAATGCTTCGTACCACGGGAAAACTTATTGTAACCATTTGACACACGTTAGATAAAAAGTAATACCTAGGTGTCAACGACCTTGTCTACAAATTAAATTCCCCTGGCTCTCTTTTGAAATGGTATTGTGTGTGTTCTTTTGTCCAATTGGTATTCTTGAATCATTAACCTATTGGGATTTGCTTTGTTCTTGTCCTACGTATTTTTGTTTGACTGATGGCCTATGTGTGTTGTTCACACCTTTACTTGTTTACTCCATGCTACATACTTTACTCCTGCTTTCAATCTCTTGCGCTAAGGATGGAACTGTTGTGATCAAGTCAGCATCGAAACGTAAGTACATAATGCTTTTAAGCAAATGGATTTGGAATAAAATTAGCAAATGGAATAGAATTATCAATGGCCTTCTTGATAATGAATGGCCTTCTTGCAAGTGGTTTTGTCATCATTACTTCAATTTGACTGATCACTTGATTAATGAATTAAAGATGAAACGAATGAAGAGATTGCAGATGAATTACTAGTTTTTCTAAAAGATTTACTAGTTCCTTTGACAAGGCTGTTGTTTAGTTGTTTTAGTAAAGGAACTGCCTTGTTCATTTTACTTCAAAGTTATTTTTCCAAGAGAGCAGAAAGCCCAGGCGAAAGACGATGCTTGATCCATTTGGCCACCTACTCTCACTTCCAGCACTAGTTCAATCGAACGTTTTAATCGAAATCGAATGCAAACATTCCATCGAACGCAGCCAAATTGATTCATTCAAAATGCAGTTTGGACGCAACATTTCCTTTCGAATGTTTAGAGATAGTTTGGTTCAAGCTGAGCTTTTAAGAACCAGGAAACATATGAGAAGAATAATGGACTATTCCTTGTTTTCTTCCTCAGCAAGATGTTTACGACAAGGAATATTGGAGTAGCAGTCAGTACTGCGTTGCTGTTGACTTTGGTTGATTCTCTTGATTTGCAAAGACGACTGGTTGCATTTTGTTCTTATATTGAAGCTGGTGAGTGTAACTTTTGTGATTTAACTTCGATTCGAAGTGTGTTGCTTGTAAGAGTGCGATGCTAATTTAGCAGATTAATCAAGTTTAACTGGCGATCTCTTTTATCGAGTTATGATGGATCCTGCTGAAACATTTAGACGTAATTTAGGCTCATGTAGAGATGACGTCGGGATGAGTGCAGTTTTGCGGCTGGCGCTTAAATGTCATATTTCATGTTGGATTTATTGAACTACAAAGATATTTACAGAGCAACCCTGCATCCCACTTGTTATGGGTGTGCCCACTGCTCTGCAGTGGAGTGGGTATCATGGAATCTGGAATCTCAAATCTCAACGAAAGTCGAGCGAGCTTTGAAATGACCAACCAAAGTCGAGTGACATATATTCATTTTCATCAAAAATTCATGAAACAAAATTTGTGATAAAATTTGAATGGTGACGCCTCCAGAAAGTAATGTTTAATCACTGTACGGTGTTGTAGACAGCGCAACCTCAGACCGCGCCTCTGGCAAGGGTTTGTGAAGTTTGATAAAGAGGGTTATTTAGGGTAAGTTAGAGCTATAAAGGTTTATTTTGGATTAGTTTACAGGAGAATGAAAAATGTAGGGCGTGGTTCATTATACTGGAGGAAAGGGGTACTTCCCAAACTACTATGCAATCTCATCTTTACAGATCAGTAGTTCTGTTGTTCGGTTCCTCTTATGATTTTTCTTGGTTACTGCGAATTTTGATACTTCCTTGAAGAGGTTTTATAATGAATTGAACATAAATCAACTCTCCGTTATCTTTACTTAAATGTAATCCAAGTGTAATCCAGGAGGTGAAAGGTTCTACTACCACAGTCCTCAAAATTAATCTAAAGATGAAAGATTATTTGTTTACCAAACCGATTTTGAGCCAGTGTGTAACCTTCCATTTCGTGATATACTAACCAGCGAATCCATCAAACCTAACGTATTTCAACAGATTTCAAAAGATGTCAGTATTCATTGTAGTCGATACCTTACGGGCCTAAATGTGGCGTAAGTGTGGCCGAACTATGGCTTATTTGAGATGCGTTTCTCGTTTCATGTGGGTATCTTTCGGTTTTTGAGTCATGAATTCAAACGAAATGAGTTCAACGTTGGGAAATGGGGTTTGAATGATGTGAAAATAGCCTTGAGGCAAATTCTGTGAGAACTAACTCGACTCGGCAGTTTTGGTGAACAGCTGTTGGTGGACGGCGAATTTGCAGTGAGTAAATGTAAATAATTGTTATTTCTTCTCTGCCTTTTATTTGGTGAACCTTTGTAAGATATTTCTTCAGCTGGTGAAGCCATTTCTTTTTCCATGATGGTGTTTGTTTCTAGGTCAAAATGTTGTGGTATCTTTGAGATTTCCACATAGCTAATCCAGTTCTGCCCATTTTGTTGTCTTTAAAATTTTCAGTCTTTATCAACATTTCCATATTTTCGCGACCTAGAGTTCGAAGTTTTCTTGTCTTTTGATAGAAATTTACGTTAGTTTATTGCCTCAGGGATGCCATTGGAGGAAGGGTTTCCTTTTGGGGGATAAGATACATCTGGACGTCTGAACGTGCAGTAAGAGTGCGAGAGAGAATTTATGATTCTTGAGACATTCAGAACCTTGTTTGAAACTTATCTCGTGGTACTTTTTCGTACCATCATTGTGATGTAAGATTTACCAAATACCAAGAGTTCCACAGTAATGCGACCCTGCTACATTTTTTATTCTTTAAATTAAATATTTTTTTTCGGGAAAATAAAAGTGCTTCGGCCGTCTATCTTACTCACTAATTCTCAGAGGAGGAATTATTATCATCAGCTGTTGCATTTTTTCGGGTTTCTGAAAGAGGAGTTGACCAGGTGTTTGATTTATTTTACCATGCCTATTTGAAGCTAGGATTAACTTTTGATTTTTCTCAAGGGATTTATGTCAGCTTTTAACATATCGAATCTAACTGTATTCAGCACGAGTGAGCCTCAAACTTTAGGCATTTCCGTTGGTAGATGATCTGGGGTTCATTTACGATAGTTAATTGTTGGTTTTTCGTACTGAAGCAAATTAACATTTAACAGATGAAACCTATATGCTTTTTAAGAAGCCAGGTTTGCTTGTAAAATGTACAGTTGTACAGTATGCCTTCGGGACTTGGCTTAGGATTTCCCTAAGCACAGTTGACTTTTGAGCCATGTCACCGAAAGCTGACCAATAGATGACCGATGGTATAGATGCTCAGTTTCATGCTGAGTTCACAATGACACTGATGAAAGAACAAATTGTCAGGCGGTGACATTGGTTAATACTTTGGGATGGTGTATATTGTATGTGGTTTCATGCTGGGTTTTATATGCGCCATCTTAGATGCCAAAGTTAAGAGAAACGAAATTATTTCTAACTTTAGCTGTTAGTTTCGCGAAATTCGCGATGATTTCGTTGAAGGGATGAGTTTTAAGACGATGATAACAGTTTAGCCATCAGCTCGGTGGTGCACAATTATACGTTATTTTAATTGCGCGTATGCTTATGTCACAAACCAAACGGTGGATAGCTATAGCTTTGTCCATTTTGCTTCTTCTTGATTGAAGTCAGGTCATCGCTGTCAAACAAACAGGGGTTAGAATTTCCTTCTCACCCTCTGAGTTCAGTTCAAAGAAACCGATGTTGGACAGCAGCCACACAAATGGGGCAAACTTTTTGTTGGACACCCTGTAGATTCCAGTCCTCTATACGCAACTAGCAATGCTACACACCTTAAATACGCTGAGGTCTGATCCCGTTTCAGCAGGATTTAGCAATAGTTAAAATATTTGGAAATCATCTAATTGAAATTAATCAAATATGGAATTTAGGCCAATGAATGGATGATTGAATAGGCAGGTCTGTTGATCTTTATCTGATTAATACGTGGTTTATAAATACCACAGCATGATATTCAGCTGGTCTGAGATTCAGCTGGTCAGTCCTGTCATAATGTAAACACATTTAAATGCTTCGTTTCAACGTTCATCATCATTGTTTTATCAATAATTAATTGAGTAAATTTTATTGTGGAGTCCTGTTATAATGTTAATGTAGAGCGAGTTTCGATGAGGTTAATCTTGTTGCTGGCTAGCAAATGTTTCAGGCATCCATCTGGGATTTGAAATGTTGTAAAAAGCAAAATTTCTGGTGCACTTCGAACTGTGAATAGCTTCAGTAACATAAATGTGAGTATTCCAGTTTTGTTTATCTTCGCGATTCATAGTTTTGGTGAAAGAATGTTTGAGTTTTGATGTTAATCTTGCTGTCGACAAATGCATCTGACGTCAGGGGTTTAAAATATTTTGAAAAGCAAGTGTTTCTTATGTGCAACGAAACGAACATAGAGAACGTGGTGTTTGTTTATGTTCATAATATAATTCGAAGTTTGCATTTTCGTTGAAGAATATTCGAGGTCGCGTTGCTGTCTAGGCCCTAGCTGATTTTGCATCTTCTTGCAAACGAAAAGAACTTGCTGTTTTAGTTTCAAAAGGCCACAAAGGACCTCGAAGCTACTCTTAGCTTTATTTTGATATTTGACTGTGCGGAATCATCACAAGTTGTGTATTTGTGTGCACTGTCATGACGTTTTACTATCTCTGTTGTTTTGCTCAGCAGATCCTAATTGATGTTAACTATACACCTGTTGTTTTTACCAAACTATTGTTTATTTATCTCGCTTTTTATTTCGCTTAAACAATCATAAATTACATGCTTGCTTTTCCAGCATACCTCTTTCGCTTCAGCGCTGCAATCATTCGAAATAAGCCTCCACTTATCACAAGTAACGCTCGTGCAGCAGATTATGATTGATCGATTTCTAAATCCCCCAATCACCTCGAAATGGTTTTCTCTTTGTCCATTTATGTCGAAACTTTGATCGACGTGTTTTTATATCGTTTTCAGTGTTTTTGAGAACGAAAGAAACTCGCTTATAGCCAAAAAATACAAGACTAAAAAATAGCAAAAAATCCTGAAATCTAATTCTGAATATTAGCTAAAGATTAAGTTATAAATCTTCGAAATCAGTCTAGTGTACGATTTGTCATGGTCTGTCAAAAGCAGATGGTTTTTTCTTGGCGAACCCGGTCACTATGTCACCATGTCACCATAAACTAACAACTTCTTGCTGCTAAAAAGAACATTTCTCATCTCGAAAGTTAAGAAAATATGTAGTAAGTGTGTTAACGTTCGAATGATGAGATTTATTAGCAAACGTTCCCATATATAGTATCTCGTGGCTTGACTTAGAATTCCTGAAATACTTGAAATACCTCCATTTGTAACGAACCGGACGAACGATACGGGTGAGGAAAGAAATGCGCTTATGCTTAATGCTTTTAGAACAGCAGCATGCTTATTTTTATCATCAGATCAGTTTAATAATATCTTTGTCCTTTTATTGCATGGTCTAAACATTGTTACAATTTTGTTGCATTTTAAAACAATATTTCGGTATTGTGTTGTATTCAGAGAAATATTTGAGCGACAAATATTCAGTGAGAAAGAATCTCATGCATTTTGTTGATTGATTTAGTATTTCTCTGTTGCTTTTTTTCTTGTGTTATATTGCTTTACTCACTTTTAAAACTTTTAACTTATTTTAATTCAGACTTTGTTGTAATTTTATATACAAAGCACACAATGCCTAGGTTTCATTCATTCTTTATGAGATCAGCTCTTCTGTGAATGAATGTGTAACGTTTCAGTTCGTAGTTTCAAGAAATTTGTAGCATTGCAGTTTACAGTGAGAAGAGAATTCGAGTCAATAAAGGTTATGTGCATTTTAGATCGTTTCACTTGCATCTGGAACGCATAATGAAAGAAGTTCTTAACATTTCTTCAAATAGCAACACTAAACATAAAATTTTAACTCATCAAAGTTCTCGAGGAAAGAGGAATTCTAAAGGATAGAGTTTTAATTGATAAATGTTAGCTAGAAACAGAGAACTCTAAGGGATCAAGTTTTGACTGATCAAAGTTACAAAGAAGTAACTTGTAGCTGAACTATTTTAACACATCGTTCGCAAGCTTGGAATTTAGGCCCCTACTGCAGGTATGTTGATTAAGGATGTCTTTCACACTGTTTTGTTGTTACAGCACAGGAGTGAGGCTACAGAATCGTTTCCATGACTTCACAAAACTCTCCTCCTGCGTGTTGACAAAGCATTTGAAATGTAGACTGAAGGAAGAAAATTTTGCTGGTCTTTTATCCGCTTGTAAATCAATTGAAATTGAATTCTTTTTAGAAGTAATGCATTTTCATATCGGCATGCATTCTTTTGAAGTATAGATGACCTGGAAATCAAGCATGTAGTAGTCATCATCGTTGGTTTTATTTCATGTGTGTGTGGCTTGAGAGCAGGAGAGATTTGTTGCTGTCTTTAAATGTATTTGGTGATCGACTGATTTGCAGACTTGTTACATCGTTTTGTAAGGCAGGTGATTGATTTCCAAATTCAACTACTTGAAGATTGTTGAGCAGTATGCAGAGAAATCTCTAAATTTGATGGATTGGAAATATATAAAATAACGATTAATTTCTATCACCTTTATGTTCCTGTTGAGTTAGAATGATACCATGGAGCGTCCTCGCTTATCTACATGGTTTTAATCTTGTTAAGAAGAGATTATGTACAGGCATGATTTTATAAAACTAATAACAATAAGCTTCAAACTAGAATCGAGAATTGCAAGTTATTGTTTTTAAGAGTANTAAGGCAGGTGATTGATTTCCAAGTTCAACTACTTGAAGATTGTTGAGCAGTATGCAGAGAAATCTCTAAATTTGATGGATTGGAAATATCAAAAATAACGATTAATTTCTATCACCTTTATGTTCCTGTTGAGTTAGAATGATACCATGGAGCGTCCTCACTTATCTACATGGTTTTAATCTTGTTAAGAAGAGATTATGTACAGGCATGATTTTATAAAACTAATAACAATAAGCTTCAAACTAGAATCGAGAATTGCAAGTTATTGTTTTTAAGAGTACCGTTTATGCTCTAAGTCTTGAAAGACGTGGAGCATCAGATAATTTCTTTGTCATATCTTTCAGTTACTATTCAACGGATTCTTGCTTACTTTTTAACAATTTGAAATTAGATAAACAACACATCATGATTGCAAATTCTCTATACTATTTTGCATGTGGCTATATTCATGCTTTGACGTCATTCATGTACCATTCACGTAAATGTTACAAAGCAGCATCTGCAAGATTTTCTGTAGCTCTGTTCTGTTTTCAACAATATTTGTTGACAGTAACTGATCAAATTAGAATTTTTTTTCGTAGACAGGGTCAGTAACGCAATGTAGATGAATTATTTTCTCGAATTATTGATTGAAATTTTTCATTTTTGTAGGATTCATCATCATGTTGGTGTTTATGGTAACCAAAGATGACTTTGATCGATATGGAATTTGGAAAAGTAAGCAATTGTATTAACTCACTCTTAGCTGTTTGCCATTTATTAGATTACTGAATCAATATTCAACTGTTCGCTTAGCCAGGTCCACAACCGTTGTAATCCTACTTTGCTAATTGTTACAAATATTTATCAAATTGCTTGTATTCATATACATGAATAAGCATCATTTGTCGCACAATTCTTTCTGTTAGGCCACCTCAAAAGCATTTCTTTTAACCGAATTTGTTCCAAGATGTATTGAGATTTTCTTTGCCCTGCGTGAAAACATTTTGCAACAACCTTTGATCGACTGGTCAAACAGACAAGAATTTGATTCGACAATCAAAATATCAAATGTTTATAAACCACCGTTTGTTCATTGCCCCTTGACTCTTATTCTCATCAAACAATGATTAGCTAGTAACATTTGATTAATTCTACTTCCTCTTCCTGTTTCAGCATTTCTTGGAACGAAACAACCATCCTTTACTCAAATGCTAGAGTTTGGGAAATGGGCAGTATTCAAGCCAGTGGGATTGCTTATGCAAGCGACCATCATTGATTTCAATACTGAGGATGATACTTTGGAGAGCAGCGAATCGATCGAAATCTCGTCACAATATGCCCCTGCGGGGTCATCTGCTATTAGCTCCTCCGCAAATGGATCATCGGATGGTATGCCTAAATCTCCTCCGCCAGCCCCACCTCCTCCTCCGCCGCCTCCTTGTCCTGTTGTGAGATCAAGTGATGACGATGATGATGAACCAAAATGTAAGAAATTGAGTTGGAAAGAGTTGAAGATTGATTTGGATGGCACAATTTGGGATAAGGTAAATTGCCACGTTTTGTCGTAAAATTTGTAACAACATTTTGAAGGTCAAAGCTTCTTGTCCAGCCATTTGTGGTAAAAAAAAAACTGTCATAGCATTCATATAGAGCAGAACGAGATTACATCACGCACGAAAATATGATGAAAACAAATGGATTGCTATGCAAATGAAAATGACCAAAGATGTGATTAAAGGTTTCATAACCTTGCTATATGTTTACCTGGCTTACTTAAATCATGATGAAAAAGGACTGAATTGCAATAATTTCATCCAGACATTCATTACTATATTTGCCTCGCCCTGCGCTATACATTCAAGTTCTTTGTCACCTCTCCGAGCACTCTGCCGTACTCTAGTCAAACATACAAATTAACCAAAGAACGAAACGAGTAGTAAAAGCTTGTGAAGATGTGTTCGGAAGACTTTATCATATGATCAGGAGTATTGGCAAAGTTTTTTTGGAGTTTTCAGCTTTGACAAAAATTTGAAAGTATCGATCTCGATACTGAGTCATTTTTTGAAATCTTATTCGTTATTCTTCGTCTATTTGGCAGATCAACAGTCAGTTATTGAGAGCAAATGATCTTTTTGACAAAAATGAAGTCCTTGAATTGTTCAGAGAAAAGCCAAGAAAATCTCGCAAATTTTCAGGTAAGCAACAAAGTATGATTGGTCTTTTGCTTGATTTTGAGAACAAAAATACAAATCAAGAAATCATACAATAAGCCTGCATGCAGGTTTCGTGAATATTTAGGTTAGTTAGAAAGAGATAGTATTTGTTAATGAACCGATTAACGGTGCAAAGACGGGGAACTTTCAACTCAAAGATATGCTAGTGTCAGCACAAGACGTAGCGCCATTTTGTATCCATTGACGACAGGTATAAAGGGACAGAAATGCCCGCTCCTCGATCAATCAAATTTGTTATAGTATTCTCAGCCCTGTAAATCGGGTAATAAAGATTTTAGATGGTTGAAAAAAATGTATCTTTTCCACTTAGATATTATTGAATCGTTGAAATTGTGTTTTATTTTAGCGTCAGCATCGAGTACTCCGAAGTCAGAAGAAATACCAACAATAACAGGCAAAAAACAACTGGTTATTTGTAAGCATCTTTGTCTTTCTTTTCCTATTCACCTGCTCGCTTTGTTTTGCAACAGTAATGTTGTTTAATTGAGGCACAATGTTTCGTGGGCCCATCAGAAATGTCATTGATTCGAAAATAGAAATATCTGAATTTTAAGTAATTTAAAGGAAACTCACAGCAAGCTACCACATTCTGAATGTATGAGGTGTCCGCAAAAAATTGTGTCCCGTTTGTATGCCTGCTGTGGAGGAGGTGTACTAACTTAAAAAGTCCCGTTGTTTGCACTGTTGCATAAGATACACTGCAACTAAGAGTTGCAGACCATGTTTGTGGGGGGGGGGGGGCTTCCAAGACGTCACTTACTTTGTTCTCCGGGAATACCAAAATCAAGTATATTTTGANAATACCAAAATCAAGTAAATTTTGAAAGAAAATAAATTTCGAAACAATGATAGCCTGTTGTCTTCAATGGAACTAATTTTTCATTTTCAATTCTTGGGAGAAAATGTTAGTTCTGTAAAAACTACAGACTTTGTTAAATTTGAGTCGCAGCAACATTGCATGGCTTACTAATTTTCTGTTTCTCTTCTATTCTCGAATTTGCCGTCAACAAGATATTTAGCTAGAAGCAAGACAGGACAACAAGAGCTACTCGTTTATCTTACATTGCCACCATTAGATAGCTGAAAATGAAATTATAATCAATGCGTTGGCTTTTGAAATGCTTTTTGACTTGATTTGATTTGATGAAATTCTCTGGTAATAGTTTGCCCAAACAATTCATGCGACAAAGGATTTTTCTAAACAAATGATACAGTTCTGTTTAAGACAATGCGATTTGTCAGCCTCAAGCATAGATTTCACTCCTTCAACGAAGCCAGCCATAATGTTTTGCGTTCACTGTTTACTTTCATTTGATTAAGTGCACTCAAGAGATGTGAAATCTAGTCTCCAGAGAGGTAAATCGCTTTGTCATTTCGGAAACCTGAATTGTTTGTCTTACAAAGTTTGCCCTTGCTTAGTTGATAACTTTTTATTGCTGAAAATTGCTCGGAAGATTGAACCGCTTTTGAGTTTCGATTTTTTTCTCATTGCAGCTATAGCGTTGGCTCATCATCAGCTGAATGCAGATAATCTAGTGACCGCTGTAAATAAAGTGGATACTAGATTATTGCAACCTGATTTTTTGTCCGCCATTGAAAGCTTCCTGCCAGATCAAAATGAGGTTAGTCGCTAATACATCGTTGCAGTTTCGCTCATTGCTTGCCGCCACACATATGACAACTGTCCAACTGTTAGTTGAGATGACCACCTCGATGGCTTAAGCCATTTCACCACAATAACGATACTAAAACACGTCAAAATTCGAGATTCCAGGACTTTAACATGAAAAAACTAGTTGATGATACCTGAAGAATGTTTCTTTGATCCAGAAAGTTTGAGCTTTTTTGCTATTAGCTGCCTGTTTAGAACAATTAAGATAAGGCAAATCTGCTCAAAGCTGTGAGAGTCAACGTCTGTGGGCATTGTTGTCGGGACAACCGGATCAACCAATCAGAGTGCATTATCTGAGTGCTTTTCATCCATGTTTGGCTGTTGACTTTCTCTTGACTGCAAATGCGGCTCTTTGATTGGTGGAACACAAAACTGTCTTGGTTGGCTGGTAGATTATGAGATTAGTTCCTCCTGAACTTTGCCACACTTTCATGTAGACAATTGTCTAAATAATGTTTTTAGCCTAATGAAGGTACCATATTTGGCCTACATTCCACAAGTCGACTGCCTTTGCTAGATTTTCTCTCAGAAAAGGAAAGGGGGAGGAGCGAAATAGGGTAGTAATTAACAGAAAGGGACAATGGGAAATCAGAGATGGAAGGAAGGGATTCGACCATTTTTCATTAGGTTGTTGACATCGTCGGTTGTCCGTCCTCAAAAGAAAATGTTTTGCCTCCATGAATCAGTTTGTTTTGGTTTGAGTGTCGAAAAAGACGCAGACGTCGAAGTGAAACATTTGCTACTAGAATATGCAGCAGCTGTATTTTGTTTTCTAAATATTCACTTTTCTTTTGTAGGAAACATCATTGATTAAAAAATATTCGGCAAAGAAAGTTGTTATTGACGAGCAAGTGTTGACGGATCCTGAGAAATTTTCTTTCCTGGTAAGTCTTTGAATATCTTTGATTGTTTTGAGTATGAAAGGAACGGAGACCAATAAAATGTCACATCATGTTGAAAATCTGTTGGTCATAATTCTCTACTGTAGTATTCGGTATGAAATTGGGAGAATTGTCTGCCACACTGCCACAATAATGTGAAAATGTGATCGTTTATTCGGCTAATAAAGGGAAGACTTATTGAATTGTCGTGTTGGTGAGGAAGAAATGAAGAGTATTAACTTGCTTTCAACAACGACAAAAGACAAAGAGATGTGGGAAACCCGATCCTGTTTGGTAAAAAAATTGAATTGTTATTGAAACATAAAACATTTGGTAAAGTAATTTTTCAGTTTAAATCATTCTCGCTAATGTTTTCAAGATTTCTTTTCTCTTGATCCCAATTTTACGAAATACAGTTGAAGACCGCTATTTCAAGGCACACTCGTGGCACTGATTGGATGAATAATACAATAGGAGAGAATAGAATTAGGCAGGCTTCAGTAATTTCGCTGTAGACCGAAACCCACGAAGATGATAACGATCAGACTCCCTTTATTCTCGAAACAAAGTTTGATCTAAGAGCATAAAGGCTTTATAATGATCCAGAGGCCAGGTCTCTTTTGTTAGGGATTTCAACATCACAACCAGCCAATTACAGCCACGACAGTGTGCCTTTCACGTGATGAATCTGAACGTTTCATGTGATCAGAACTTCATGTAGTTTCATTCATAACAGCTGTCAACTATTTATTGCAAGGATTAGTTCAACTTTTCAAACAACTATAAGAATATTCTCCTTTATTTTATGCATTGTTCTTGTAATTGGTTGTTGCATCCNAAACAACTATAAGAATATTCTCCTTTATTTTATGCATTGTTCTTGTAATTGGTTGTTGCATCCTTTCTCTTGGCTGCAGCTCTTCACATGTTATATGCCGCCTTCGCATGAGAAATGTCAGCCCGTGCGTGCTGAATTCGGTACAGGCTGAGTTCCAACTCAGTTGACGGTGTGAGCATTCATCGTGTTTACATGGAAGAGGCCAAGGTGAAACTCAACACATGCTGAGGTCAACTCGACCACTCAGTCCGCGCTGAAATGTTGCAAATTGTCTTGTTTATCGCTGTGTTATTTCCCCAAAATAGTACTACAAATGCAACGCGCTCCTCCTCTGCTGTGTCTTCTTTGCTGCAACTCTCCGCATCTTTTTTGTTTCTTTGAGAAATTTCTCTTCGCATTGTCTTCTGTCACAAGTCAAATGCGGTTTTTAGATTGTGGCTTCAAACCTTGATATTCAAAGCAACGAGAAAAGGATTCTGCTAAGTCAATGATAAACAGCTGTTGCTAAGATTTTATATTCAACAGAAAACTTACAGTTCGTTGGCCACAAAAGAATAAGTCTTCAATTCAGGGATCTTTAGGTCATTGACACTGTATAAGAAAATAAGAAAAGCGGTTTAAACGCATAAACGCATGTTATTTTGCTGGGTTGAAAGGTTAAATAACAAGACGTTCACAAATCACTGAAACTCGTTCTTATACAAGAGAAGCTGTTGTTTCTATTCATTTTGCATCGTCTGCTTGATTTGTGGCAGTTAGTGCTCAAATATGGCATGAATGTGCAGTCTTCATGTAATTATATAGGAGAGGATTGAAAGTTATCTGCAAGCTAAATTATAGACTGCCCAAATTATTCAAAATTTTACTCAAGAGGAACGAAGTTGAGGGCTGTTGTGCAATCGTCAGCAATCAAAACAGCATCCGATTAGAAAAGTAACAAGCAAGCTTGCTGGATATGTTTGCAGTCTTAAAGTAATCGCATTGTAGCGAAATAGTGACCAAGGTTGCAGTGCTCGAATGTTCACGTAGAAAAGACAGTGTATCTATCAGAAGCTATTCAATCTGAAGAGGAGAGAGCACGTGTGTTTGTTGAATATATCTGCGCTTTAAAGAAGTTGCACAAGGGAGAAGTGGACGAGTTTCAAAACAATTCGAGTTTCACATAGAAAGAACGTTGTCAGGGCTTGACTGAAGTCATTAACTATCAGACAAGGACTTACATTTGGAGAACAAAAAACAGACGTGCTGAAAATGTGGGATTATGTAATCGTTGTCATCATTATATGTGGGGTGGTAGTCATTTTTAGAATGCTTCGAATAGTCAGAGACATGTTTTCTGGGGAAAATTCGTCAGATAGAGATCGTCATGAAAACATTGATCACTCTGCGTTAGCTCAGAGTTTAAGACAAGCACGGCCTATGTTTGGACACTCGACCCATTGCCCATGTGGTTTGAATCGGGGCCTGAATTGGTTCACTGCAAAAAGTGTTGTTTTGTAAAGAAACTTTGAAGCAACCACAGAAACTGAATGGGAAACGAACTTAGTTGTTTGTAGTATCAGATATAGGTTGTTTGTTTGCACACAATAACTTTAAAACAGTATATAGCATGGAGCTTATAAACTAAACTAAGCTAAACCTTACGCCTTGACGTATTTTTTACGTTGCTACTGATGAAGGGTTAAACCCGAAACGTTTAGTTTTGTAAGCTCTACCGTTTCTAAGATTGTTTTGTGTATTAGTTGTTTGCAGTTGATTGTTTATATGCAATGAGAGGTAGATAATTAAACTTAAATTGTAACTGATCTAGTTTTGAATGCACATAATGATCATTAATTGTAAGTTTGTTTTGTGGTTAATTTATTATAGTTTTAGTTTGTAATTTTTCTCATTTGCTCCGTTTTGAACTTTTTGTTAATATTCCCATGAAATTTATAAACAACAAACAAAGATTACAAAACGATGCCTCAAGGAGCATGGAAATACATAGCAACCCCACCACTATAGCATTTAACATAGAGATTCAAAATTAAATGTTGAACTTTTATGGCTTTCGGCCTTTACGTCTCGTTTTTGGTTTAGAAAAGGGATTTTATAATATCTATATGAGCTGAGGTTCTCATATTTGCATTTCTGTTTAACTTGCTTTCATGTGGTCGTAATCTTATTTTCCAGTGCTCGAATCAGTTTAACTTTTTGTAATGGTTTGGTTGGTCGGATAACTTTGAGACATTATCTTCAGAATTTTTGTTATTCCTTTCTATCATCGAAGAGAAACGCATATTTTTGACTTTATTCCAGTAAATATTAAAGTTATTTAAACAGACTTTCGAAATATGCGTACCTTGCACGTGTCATTGCTTTGTTGGCAGCCATTTTCGTGGACCATCAAAGTGCGACAACTAATAGCCCATTTACTATTTTTGTATAAACTCAAGAAAAGACAAGATCTATTTACTTGTGTACAAAATACAGACACCCAGGTTAAAACTGCAGAGATAACATTAAAAGTCAATGCGACCTTGTTTCCATAATGGTCTCTTCAACAGCGGCTCGTATATTCCAATTATATTCGTTTTGAACAGTGTTTTTGTGAGGTCCGTTCGTATATCCGTACATCCGTCCGTATATCTTTGATTTCAAGTTCATAGTTGAAGTTGATTTGAGACTTTTTGGAACGAAGCTGAACATTGTTTCTATCGTCATTTTAACATTTTTGAATCCACAAAATCATAGCTTGATGTTTATTTTCGATTCCTCCTTTCAGCTTTCAAGTGTGCCTGATTTTCGCAAGAAGGTTAGAGNGAGATAACATTAAAAGTCAATGCGACCTTGTTTCCATAATGGTCTCTTCAACAGCGGCTCGTATATTCCAATTATATTCGTTTTGAACAGTGTTTTTGTGAGGTCCGTTCGTATATCCGTACATCCGTCCGTATATCTTTGATTTCAAGTTCATAGTTGAAGTTGATTTGAGACTTTTTGGAACGAAGCTGAACATTGTTTCTATCGTCATTTTAACATTTTTGAATCCACAAAATCATAGCTTGATGTTTATTTTCGATTCCTCCTTTCAGCTTTCAAGTGTGCCTGATTTTCGCAAGAAGGTTAGAGCAATGGTATTTCAAAGCTCATTTCATGACAGAGTCAATGCAATTTGTAAGGTAATGTAATGTATTGCACAATTATCTCAACAACAACACAGCTTTTCGTTACAAATGAGTACCCCCCAGTAATGTCTTCGTTCGACTGTGGGTAGCAACTACCGTAAAACTCTATTAAGCCCCCGGGGCTGATTTAATTTCGGAAACTCCAGAGGGGGGCTAATTAGAGAGTGGGGCTTGCTTATTCACAAAATCAAACGACAAGGATATATATATGATAGCTTTTTTGTTCGTTTACACCATATTTTGCAGACTCAACATACTATTTTACGAGTTGAATACATCTGTTCGACACAGTTCTATCTCAAACCATATCGAAATTAACATGCAAATTTATTTAGCGCAATAAATGGGAAATCATTGGTAGGTAGCCTCTGGAATCTGATATAAATGGGGGGGGGCGTAATAGAGAGGGGGACTTGTATAAAATTTTGGTTCAGAGGGCAGGGGCTTATTGGAGAGGGGGCTTTTAATAGAGATGGGGCTTAATATAGCTTTTACGGTATCTAAACATAGCTCTAAGACTTTGGTTCTATCAACTAGCTCATTTCATTTAATTTCAGAATTTGGACCTAGTGAGAGATGGAGTTCTTGAACTTCAAATGAGTGAAAGACTGGAGAAGCTTCTCAAGGTAAAATCCATTCCTGTCCCTTCTTTTCCCTTCAGTTTGTTATCTTTTTATTTATATTCAGATAATTGTTCATGAAACAATGTCTAATGAACTTCTTTCATTTTCAGTACATTTTGTCTGTTGGCCGAATCATGAATAATACTCCAGTGAAAGCTTTCAACATCGATTTTCTTTCAACGGTAAGATACCACATTCGCTACATATTCGAATTGGTTGTTGTCTCATAGCCAACTGAAATTTGTTAGTATCATCGATAATAACCTTGATAAAAGGAAATTGTAAGGGATACAGAAATATTTGTATACTTGCGAGCAAGCTTTCAACATTTATAGCCAGAAGTTAATTTACCAGTCCTGACTTGTGCTATACCAATTGAGATGTGGAGCTGCCCAACCTGACCAACTGATTTTCTGCTCTATGTTTTACTGGTTTTACATACAATGTGCTTACTATGGCAGGGCAGTAGGAAACATCTTAAACTTGGAGCGTGGCACTTCAAGGGCCCTTTCTCATTATGCTAAATGGTATTTCCTGAAATAAAAAGGGTATTTTTCGTTATAATTGCAAAATCTTTGCCCCCCCCCCCGATTCATACGTCTCTGTAGTATATGGTAAAAAAAAAGAAATAAGTCTTGATATTTAGCATAAATTCATCGTGGCTTTCTCTCTGGCCTTGAGACGATTTGGGCAAGTGCACTCTCTCTCTAACTTAAAATAATGTACGACTCTTTACAATTTTAGGCCACATGTTTCAAATCATCAGATGGGGACACAAATTTCCTGATGTATGTCATATCGAAATTGACTGCTGATGACGTCGATGCCATCCATCTTGCGGAGGAGCTACCGAGCTTGCAACAGGCTGCCAAAGGTTGGTTCATTACAAATACGCATATTTATTTATTTATTTATTTATTTATTTATTTGGCATGTGCTGACATGGGATAAAATACTACCTACTATCTTTGTTTCTATTGCTGAAATTAAAGCTGTACTAAATGTTTGTTAACCTAGCTACCATCAGAGAAATGGCCAAATTCCGAAATGGCCACATTCCAAATTTTTACTTTGGAGCCATCCATCCAGTGGGATCTACAGAGATAAACAAGGGTAGCTAGACACTGAAGTTATCCTTCAATTTGTATGCTTCTGCAGAGGAAGATTTATATCGTTCTGCAGAGGAGGCTTCGACGTCTGTCTCATTCACTACCTCCTCCGGAACAGCATATAAATTTTTCCTCCCCAGAAGCATAAAGCTGCGGCAGTTAAGCGAAACTGCGGCATCTAAAACCACTCATGGATAAATTGGGTAGAATACAGTAACTCTATGCCTGGAAACAAATGATGGCAAAGACAAACGAAGCACATTACATTATATTAATATCTTTGAAACTTAGCACCACAGAGAAAAGTTATTCGCCTAACTAAAAATATAATCTGGCTCAAAAATTGGTACAAAAAACAAAAATAATTCCATCTTTCCATTTCAGTATGTTTGAATGACATTGATAGAGACTCCACAGAACTTGCTGTTGAATATTCGGTAAGCATGAATCACCTTATTGGTTGGTTGGTTGGTTAATTGATTGATTGATTGATTGATTGGTTGATTGATTGAGTGATTGATTGATTGGTTGACACAAAAAGTTATTTTGATTAAGGACCTCATCTTGGACAATCTTTTTATCAGCAGTCCTCCTTTTGGATCAACGTTGTTTAAAGGGTCTGTTTCATCCAGCATTCCTTGCACGTGCCGTCTCTTGGTTTTCCTTTGTTGTCCGCCATTTTCATGGGCCATGAAAATGGCGGCAACAAAGGCCAACCAAGAGATGGCACGTGCAAGGCATGCTGGATGAAACAGACCCTTTAAGCGACTCGTCTTTCTTCATTTTGCAGTCAGTATCACAAGAACTCGATTCTCTAACGGAAGAAAGTGAAATTTTTAAAGTAAGTTATCTCATATATTAGAAATTTGATATATAATCAGTGTTACAGTTCAGGACAACCGATTCAAAAGATTTTGGGAAAAGTATTTGGAATGACAGATTTTTTCTGCCTCATGAGAGATTGTCGAATGTCTAAATTTGAGACATTTTTGAAAAATATGACAAGATTCTCCACACATTTTGAGTTTAGTAAGATTCTCTACACGATTTTCTGAGGTATTTTTCTGAGGTTTCTAGAGCCCTTTATTTCGCCATTCTGTTTAATGAACAACTTTGAAAGATATTGGATTGTTTTATAATGAGACTTTTCCTGCAGATGTTAGAATACAAAAGTGTGTAGTCTTTTCATGAGTCTGCATACTTAATATTTTGTAGATCTTTGTAGAAATAGATGTACTGCTAGATATTTGAAATTTCTATATTCCTGACCGCACGTAGTCCCTTAATCATCTTTTAATTATTTTCAGGAATTTCTCAGAGAAGGAAAATTTGACTTGAACAACTTAAAACGAAAGCGTCGTCAGGTACAACACGATCTTAACACCTTAGCTTCATATTTTGGGATTGATCCAAGCAAATCTAAACCGATGGATGTATTTGTAACGGTCAAGCAATTTATCAATGATCTCGCAACTGCCACTGAGAATCTTTCCAAAATCGCAGTCACTCGAAAGAACAGTTCTCGTGCGATGATGCGATCCGTTTCTACACCTAGTTTCAAAAGGAGCAGCCGAAATTCAAGTTTCCGAGGAAGTCGTAACAACAGTGCAAGGAGCAGTCGTAATTCGAGCGCAAGAAACAGTTTTCGACGATCGAATCGAAGCCAGAGTTTCGGAAGCAACGCATCTGATGCAACAAGCGGAAGTCAAGAATTTAACGATTCAATTATGTTTGGTGAAGGACGTTCTCGAACCTCATCGAAAAGCTCATCTTCAGAAATGGTAAACATGAATTCTGATGTCGATATTTCAGAGAGTCGCACATCGACNAAGCTGCGGCAGTTAAGCGAAACTGCGGCATCTAAAACCACTCATGGATAAATTGGGTAGAATACAGTAACTCTATGCCTGGAAACAAATGATGGCAAAGACAAACGAAGCACATTACATTATATTAATATCTTTGAAACTTAGCACCACAGAGAAAAGTTATTCGCCTGACTAAAAATATAATCTGGCTCAATAATTGGCACAAAAAACAAAAATAATTCCATCTTTCCATTTCAGTCTGTTTGAATGACATTGATAGAGACTCCACAGAACTTGCTGTTGAATATTCGGTAAGCATGAATCACCTTATTGGTTGGTTGGTTGGTTGGTTGGTTGGTTGGTTGATTGATTGATTGATTGATTGGTTGATTGATTGAGTGATTGATTGATTGGTTGACACAAAAAGTTATTTTGATTAAGGACCTCATCTTGGACAATCTTTTTATCAGCAGTCCTCCTTTTGGATCAACGTTGTTTAAACGACTCGTCTTTCTTCATTTTGCAGTCAGTATCACAAGAACTCGATTCTCTAACAGAAGAAAGTGAAATTTTTAAAGTAAGTTATTTCATGTATTAAAAATTTGATATATAATCAGTGTTACAGTTCAGGACAACCGATTCAAGAGATTTTGGGAAAAGTATTTGGAATGACAGATTTTTTCTGCCTCATGAGAGATTGTCGAATGTCTAAATTTGAGACATTTTTGAAAAATATGACAAAATTCTCCACACATTTTGAGTTTAGTAAGATTCTCTACACGATTTTCTGAGGTATTTTTCTGAGGTTTCTAGAGCCCTTTATTTCACCATTCTGTTTAATGAACAACTGTGAACGATATTGGATTGTTTTATAATGAAACTTTTCCTGCAGATGTTAGAATACAAAAGTGTGTAGTCTTTTCAAGAGTCTGCATACTTAATATTTTGTAGATCTTATAGAAATAGATGTACTGCTAGATATTTGAAATTTCTATATTCCTGACCGCAAGTAGTCCCTTAATCATCTTTTAATTATTTTCAGGAATTTCTCAGAGAAGGAAAATTTGACTTGAACAACTTAAAACGAAAGCGTCGTCAGGTACAACATGATCTTAACACCTTAGCTTCATATTTTGGGATTGATCCAAGCAAATCTAAACCGATGGATGTATTTGTAACGGTCAAGCAATTTATCAATGATCTCGCAACTGCCACTGAGAATCTTTCCAAAATCGCAGTCACTCGAAAGAACAGTTCTCGTGCGATGATGCGATCCGTTTCTACACCTAGTTTCAAAAGGAGCAGCCGAAATTCAAGTTTCCGAGGAAGTCGTAACAACAGTGCAAGGAGCAGTCGTAATTCGAGCGCAAGAAACAGTTTTCGACGATCGAATCGAAGCCAGAGTTTCGGAAGCAACGCATCTGATGCAACAAGCGGAAGTCAAGAATTTAACGATTCAATTATGTTTGGTGAAGGACGTTCTCGAACCTCATCGAAAAGCTCATCTTCAGAAATGGTAAACATGAATTCTGATGTCGATATTTCAGAGAGTCGCACATCGACAATGTCTAAATCAGATAAGGAGGAATTTATGGGGGACAGTTCATATTCAACCATGTCAAGTAAAGGCTCGTTGAAGCAACGATCGACAAGGAGGGCGAAGGAGCAAGCTGGGTTCAATGAAGAAAGGGAAAGAGAGAGAAAAAAGGAACCTGATTTAATGAAATACAAAAATTTGATTAACAAATGGGAGGAGGAAAAATCAAATGGAACGAGAGATGCATCAAGGAACAGAAGAGCAAATGAAAAAAAATCGCCTGGACGAGCATCGGAAGAGTTTATGAGAAAGCAAGAGCAAATTGAGAAAGTTTTGCTGTCGCCAGTGAGAGAGAAACCAGAGAAGAAAGGGGAAGGAACGCCCGATAAAAAGCAACAACAAGTTGCAGAAATGGTTGAAGATGTCATCCAAATTAAGCACATCAGACCAACGAAAGCTACATCAAATGATGTTCAGCTAGAAATCAAAGAGAAGGATTCGATGTCACAAGTGAGAGAGAAACCAGAGAGAAAAGAAGGTAGAATAAGAGAAATAAATCAACAAGCAGAAATTCAAGACACGGGTTTTATTGATGGTGACCTTCAAATGACTGACAGAAGATCAAACAAAGTTAAGCCAGAAACTGCGAACCTGGAATTGACAGAGAAGACTTTAATGCCGCAAGTCAGAGAGAATTTAGAGAGGAAAGGAGAAAGAAAAGTCGAAAGAACTCAGATGGAAAAATATCATGAAATTCCAGACACAGATATGCTTGATGGTGGTTTTCAAACAAAGGAAATAAGGTCAAAGAAAATTAGGCCAGAAGATGGCAAGTTAGAAAGGAAGGACGAAACGCGAAGGACTGATTCAAAGATATTACCAGATGATGATAGAAATGAAGGTACAAAGAAAGAAAGGAAAGAAGAAAATCTTATGAGTCATTCAGAGGAGTTTTTGGATGAAAAGAAAAATAAGATAATTGAGGATGATTCATATTATGATAAAGAAGTGATTGGAGAAGAAATGTCTCGATTGTGTCTTGAAAACCCGAGAAGAACAGAGATTCGAATGGACATGGAGCCTGATTTATCCAAATACCGCCATCTTGTAAAAACACAAGGGAAGAGACCTAGGCCATCGTTGATGTCGCAAGGGAATGACAAGGAAGGTGAAGTGATAACAATCACACAACAAGAATCAGAAAGTAGAGGGTATCAGGAAGAATTTAATGGAACGCCCAAATCAAGAAATTATGAAAGGCCTAAGGTTTCTTTATTTGACAGAGAGAAGCATGAGAAATTCAGGAATGGAGATAAATCAGTTTTCGTCAAAAAAGTACGCTCAAGAAATGCAGTTGAGTCTCCAAGGGAAAATGAAAACAGGGTCAGTTTAGGTAAGGGAGTGAAATCGAGTGTTTTGCCGTCAGGATTGGACGGTAATCGCTTCGTAAATGGAGAGAGGCATGCTGAAGATGTTGGGGAATTTGTCAAAGTGGACAATAAAGATGAGAGATTTTTAGAGATGACAGAAACCAACGGATTTGTGAAAAATCAGAATTTAAATCTTCATTCCAATGAACAGTACGATGACATTACGAAGGAGAAACGAAAAATTGATGCAGTTAGAAACGGAAAAGAAACTACATGGAAAACGAATGCAGAGCTCGCAAATTCAAATTCCGATAACGAAAAAGCAATGAACAAAAAATCAGAAAAACTGGACAATTCCAAAGGCAATTCTAGCAACTTCAAGAGAGGTGGAAATCGAAATTCGCTCTCTCGCGGCAGAAATTCATTTCGAAACTCTTTCAAAGCAGATCGTGGGCCTAAGAAAGTGAGCGTGAAAGCAATTCAGGTGAATGATGTTTCAAAATCGAATTCATTGGCTACTTCGAGGTCAGATTCGAATTTTGCAAACACGAAAAGAAAAAGGACTAGATCAGAAGGAATTCAAGCAGTTGTTTTGAAGCCAGGATTTATTGCGAAAAATATGCCTATGAAACTCGAAATTAAGCCAGTGGACACTAATAACAATGAAATCAAAGAGAAAATAGAAAATGAAAATGGGAGTTTCAAAACCGTCGACGATGACTCGATTATGCTGCAAACGACAGACCCTCCTGTTGCGAAAGACGGAGTCTGCC
>REGL01000158.1:129483-143434 GCA_004194395.1 Aurelia aurita complex sp. Pacific
ATCGCAATGCATGCCGGTTGCTCAAGGGCCTTTAAATTTGTGCATCCCCGGAAGCAAATTTTGGCGCGCTGTTCACTCGAACGAGGCAGCCTCACTTTTCATCATTTCACTTAGGCCCATCGTCTACAGAGCAAGGACCCAGAAGAACGTTCTGGAGGAAGATAGCTCTTACATAGTCGGCCATTTCATCTGGAAAAGATGTTTGCATGTCAACGAAATCCTTATCTTAAAGAATTAAAATCACTCGTTGTTTCATGCAAGAAAGTTGCTGATAAATATCATGTTATTTTGGACGATACGGTCTTGTTTCCAGAAGGAGGAGGCCAGCCTGATGATCGAGGAAAGATTGGTGAAGTAAAAGTAGAGAGGGTTTTTCGGCAAGGAAACAAAGCTATTCATGTTGTATCAGAGCCAATTGCTGAAGGTGAACGTTTTAATTGTATGATTGATTGGACGAGAAGATATGATCATATGCAACAACATTCAGGGCAACATTTGTTATCTGCAATTGCTCAGCAAAGATATGGATTCAACACAACTTCTTGGGATTTGGGGTCAGTACTACTTGGTATTGTTTGATGTGTCAGCCTCAAATCATCGTGTACTTATTGTTCATACTACGTAAACAGAGTTGTTGCATTTGACAACTTTTGAAAACTGCCTATTTTCAGCACCTTTTTTGACAGTTTGTTGTGGCATGGCTTTGAAAGTGTATTTTTAATCGCAGGTTAGTTGCATGTTCTTTATGTAATGGCAAGGGGGTTGTCATTGCCTTTTGCTCCACTTGGCTGGTATCAAACTGAAAAACAAACTTTCTGGAATGCATAAAATGAACTGACCATGAAAAAATCCAGTCCATATCCATGCATGCATATCAGGGCAGCATAGGCGATAGTGATGAACAGCAGAAACCCCAGCCAAAAGAAAACAACACCAACAACAATTTCCACCACTACTACACCCCTTCGGACTCCTCGCTGCTCAAAAACACCACCATGTCTTTGCTATCACATAATCACTTTTGGACCTTTTCTAATTTCAAAGCTTTTTCACTGATTTTTTTTTGCAGGTCCAAGATCTCAAATGTTGAGCTGGATACACCAAAGATGACTCAAGAGCAAATAAATGCAATTGAAAATGAAGTGAATGATGACATTGCAAAACATAGAAATATTACTGTTCATTTAATGTCCAAGGAAGAAGCAATTGAATTAGAGGAAGTCAAAACAAGAGGATTGCCAGATGATGTTTTGGATAACATAAGAGTTATTGAGATTGAAGGTGACTTTTTAACTTTTTATCAGTGCCTGCACCTTAGAGGGGGCATGGGTATAATTCCACTCCACTTCTTTCCTATGATGTTTGTCCTCCAGCTTATCAAAAACTGTGGCAAGAGCATTAATAGAAATGCTAGGTGTCTGGTTAGATGTTAGTTTTTTGGAAAAGTAACAACATTTCTCCGGACCAAAAGAGGCAATTCTTGAAGGNTTAATGTGAAAGGAAGAAGCAATGGAATTAGAGGAAGTCAAAACAAGAGGATTGCCAGATGATGTTTTGGATAACATAAGAGTTATTGAGATTGAAGGTGACTTTCTAACTTTTTATCAATGCCTGCACCTTAGAGGGGGCATGGGTATAATTCCACTCCACTTCTTTCCTATGATGTTTGTCCTCCAGCTTATCAAAAACTGTGGCAAGAGCATTAGTAGAAATGCTAGGTGTCTGGTTAGATGTTAGTTTTTTGGAAAAGCAACAACATTTCTCCAGACCAAAAGAGGCAATTCTTGAAGGCCAAAATGGTGTGGTCCAGAAAAATCGTCCCCCTTTTAAGGTGTTGTGGAACAGTGGTGTAATCCTCTTAATTTGCAGCCAGAACAGTCAAATGGACAGGGTTTTATCTGAAGTAAAGCCCCACCACTTGGGCATCATGACAAAGGCGGGGCCGCAGACTCAATTATGTCTTCTCTATTTCTGTGATCCTAGGGCATGGCAATTAAAACCACGACTTCACCACTTCACTTTACATTTCTTTTGGTAGCTTGTACCACTGTTTTTCTTTTTTTTACCTATTATATCATGTGAAGCCATACTACAAGATATTTTTAGTTTGAAATCTGTAGATGGTTGAATCCCTATAAGACAGTGAAATGTAGCCATATTTGCTGTTTTGTTTTTTGCAGGAATTGAGAAGAACATGTGTTGTGGTACACATCTGTCAAACACAAGTGAAATCCATGCATTAAAACTTCTTCATACAGAGTCAATGCGAGGAGGGACAAGACTTTTCTTTTTAGCTGGCGACAGAGTGATCACAAAATTAGCTGCTTGTGTAGAAAATGAGGTCAAATTGACAAAAATATTGAGCACTGGCCCTGAGGAGCATGTGAAATCAATTGAAAAAATCCAGAAAAATGCAAAATCTCTTCAAAGAAGTTGCAAATCATATCTGAAAGAAATTGCAAAATTGGAGGCATTACAAATGGTGGATATTGCAAAATCACAAGGGTATATCTGCAGGCATAGAGAAGATGGAGACATGGACTATATCAATGTTTTTATTAATGAGCTGAAAGAACGTACCAATGATTGTGTTATGTTAGTGTCAGGAGGTGATAATAAAACAGGGGGGATGTTCATCCTTACTGGGCCTGAAAATGTTGTTGTCAATGCAGGCCCAAAAATATCTGAATTGCTTGAAGGAAAAGGAGGAGGCAAGAAGAATAGGTATCAAGGAAAAGCTGGAAATTTTAAGAAGATATCTCAGGCAGAGAATATTTTGAAGGACTTGATGAAGTAGATCAATTGGACACATTTGTATTGTAAGATGTATGTCAGTTTAAGTGCACAGCCATTTTTATTATATCTAAACGAATATACCCCTCTGGTAGAAACAAAGCACAATTTACTAGTTTTCAATATGATTTCATATGTATCCAGTGGTTAATGATGAACGATAATCGGCAGATTCCAATTGAAAATATCAAAACACAGTGTATGGTATTATCAGTGTAATATTTTTTAGGCTAAGAATCTCTTTCTGTCTGGAAAAGTGCCGTGCAAACATGAGGCATATCTTAAATTTACGAAAATGAACATGAGAAGTAAGACAGCACTTATGCTGCGAGGCCATTATAATTTTTTGTACATTATGTTCAATACTTGCACAGTTTTTGTTTCTTTGTTAAACTAAGGACCATTCTATTTCTATTCCAGAATCCAACAGTCCATTTCTTGGTCTGGTTTTTAAGCTATCCGCGCCATCCCAAAACGAGGCTGCATCATTGGGCCTAATTCTTTCCAAAAATTCTCGAAGATAAGGCTCGTTGCTTTTATATTTGTGAGTATTTTGAAGATCAAATGATATTAAAAAGCTATTAATGCCTTCATCCCAGTTTTGATTTACAACAAGAACGAACACTATTCATTCATTATCGGAAAAAGGGCTCAAGATGCTGAAGATATACAAGAGCAAACGAAACGGGCTCGCGCTCCCTGTGAATTGATTTCCAAGAAGGATGAAACAATTATTTTTAAATTGCACAATCTAATACGATGATTATGGAATTTTGTACTTTCTTCTTTAAAATATTACAGATTTGAAAATGAGTGCTTTTAAGTTTCCTCAAGCTTCTTCTGCAACATGTGATGTGATATTCAAAGATGGGTATTATTTATTTTTTTATTTGTCACACAGAGTTTGCAGCACTTGATTTATGATGGTCAAACACAGGAAGAGAAAGAGTCATAACAACCACGAAGAAGAGGTACGTATAATGTACAAGTCAAATTGATACCTGAATATCACCCCCCCCCAGGCCCCCTGGTGGAAACCATGCAAAGTACACGCCAGAGATTCTAGCCAAACCACTGGAAGAACAATAGATTCACGACTCCATGCTGGAGATCTCTCTGACGGGTAGGCTTCATGGATTCCACCCTGGCCCAGGCCACCCCCAGGCAACCCCATATGCATTGATATTTATGATCCTGGGGGTGCACCAGGGCACTGAAATGAAAAATTAAATCAAAGGAATTAAAAACCCTATTATTGGGCCTTTTGCATGGCCAAATCTACTTTTTAAGACTCAGTCTTGAAGACTGGGGCATTTGATTTGGGTTGCTGGCCAAAGAGCAAGGTATTTGACCATTATTGAGAATAGAAAAACATTAAATGCCCATGGGTGGCCCAGGGGTGTATCCGGGTATTGATGCAACTCATCAGCATCTTTCATGAAGCGAAGATCAAATTCCTACCCTGACCACCCCCTGGGATACTCCAGAGTATGTGTGCAAAAATTATTTCCAGCCCCCAGGCATTTGACAGTAAATTCATCCCTAGCCCAGGGTTGCATTATTACAATTGATGGAAATATGGCATGCTCTCAGTGCCCTGTGGCCCTTTCGCTTTTGCCATATAGTAGTTTTACCCACCCCTGAGCATTTGTGCAAGTAATTTTTGTTGAAAACCAAGCTGCCTAGGAGGGATGGTCAGCCTGACCAGGTCAGGGTAGGAATCGTACTGGACATTCAACATACTTCTTGTAAATTTTTTTGACAAATAGGAAGCAAGTCCTGTGAAATTAAGAAAAAAGGAAGTTGGAGCAGAAGAAGAAGAAGGAGAATTGAAAATGGTGAAGAAGAAATCAAAAGATAAGAAAAAGAAAAGAGACAGGAAAAAGAAGAAGGAAAAACAATATTCCACAACACCAGATGCATCCGCAAAAGATATTTCTGGAGAAGAACCAATGAGTACAGAAGATGTATGTCATTCAAGTCCATCAAAATCAAATGATAGTAAAATTGAGAAAGTTTCACAGAAAAGCAAGCAAGTAAGAATTCTTTTGACTGCTCATGTTTTTTGGTAAAAGTCATGTGCTTCTACAACATTTTGCTCATAAAATGATGATTTTAAGTCTTGTGTTACAGCTAATTTTTGTTCATGGTTTTCTTGTTAATTTGAGAAAAATCTCTTTTTAAAATGTGTATAGTTGTGTAAATGGGAGAATTGTTTTGAGACTCATGGTTTGAGAATGGAGTATCCAATTTCAGTCTTGTAAATTTCAAAATTTATTTGAACATGTCCACCATTGAATGATACACTTGCCAATATTTTTATATCCGGGGAGCAGTGACCTTTCAAACAGTGATCGTTTTTTACTCATTTGGTATACATTGCTCATTTTATAGGATTAATTGTTAATGGCTGAGAATTGAAAATCAACAATTTTTTCTTTGATTTTGATTCTGATAGTTTTAATTGCTGGGTTGTTTAATTCCTGAAGAATGAGAAAAAATATCACTCCAGAGAATAAAGATGCATACATGGTAACCTTAAGATTAATTTTTGTCATTAAAATACAGTCTACTGCAATCATGAAACTTATGCCTTAAGGGGGGGCTTCTGCTAAAATCATGCAAAATGAGAACCTAATTCAAGGGCTAATATCTCCAGGAATAACCATAGGATGCCTGCCAAGTTTATATTTTTCTGAAAGCAGAACTCTTTGGGAACTCTAAAATATTTTCAAAACGTTCATACATGCCCCCCAAAAATATGGTGGGGCATGGACAACATAAGCATTTCGCGGTAACTTCTGAAAGGCTCATTCTTCCCCCACCCTGTTTTTTTCCACAAAGCTGCATATATTGTCTTGTAACCTTGTAAGAATATTGGTTAATACTTGTTCTATGCTCCTATGCGACATTTTCAAAAAAATTCACAACCGTTGCCATGGTAATCAAGAATGAACAAAGGACAAATATAAATCCATCATAAAATCACAAACAAACAAAATTTTTGAAAAATGGCCCATAGGAGCATAGTTCTATATCAATACAACAAACTGGTGAAGTTTGGTTGGTTTTGAGTTTGGGGTTGCAGAAAAACTTGGGTGGGGGGCAGCACAGCATCCGAAAATTGATGTTTTGAGAAAAACGGACTTAAAGTTAGAGGTTCTTGTAAAACAAAGATGTAAGTGTCACTCTCATTATTATTGAGTCATTTCTTATTTCTCTGCCTCTTTTTCTTCAAATTAGTTAGTTTTGTGCAAGTTTTTATTTCTTTTAGCAGTTATTGGTCCATAAAATCCTTCTTTATATGCACCCGATTCATAAATTGTCCCTTCAACATTTTGAATCCGTTCCTCTTCTCGTAACTTTGTTTGTGTGCCTGTCTTTTTACTTGCCTGGCCTTTTGAATTTCATTTGAACTCTTCTCTTGTACCTGACTTCTTTATTCTTTTCCTGCTTTCCTTCTTACCACTACCAATGTATGGGTAAATTCCTCCTGCAATTTCTTGTGCATTCATCACATCCTGTCTTCTTCCTGTACTGTAGTATTGCAGACCCAACAACAATTTCAACTGATTTTAGGCCTTTGTTTCTGTACTTTCTTTGGACATTTGTCTGTTCCATATCAAGGAATGGTATGGATTGCTGTTATTGCTTCAGATGCAGGTTTAATTTCTCTGACAGATGTTAAAGTTTCTGCCTCCTCTATCCCAAAGGTTGGATTGGTGTTGGATTGGTCACAGTACTGTTTGTAGGCCAAAAAGGCATATACCTTTGGTCTGAATCCCTTGTTTCCGACTGTTTCTTCTCATCAGCGTTGCCTTCAAACCTTGGTTATCTTTGGAAATTCATGTGTACACGATATTTAACTCCATAAGGCATCTTGCACGAAGTCGAAATTCGAAAAACGTTGAAACTCAAAGCTGCAAACTCAAAAATCACGATCCACCATTACAAATTGCAGTAAAATGCATAGAGATCCCGGATGAGCCACAGGGAAACAATGTAATTGCACTCTGAACCTTGATCTTTCACAGGGATGCCAGAATGCAGCATTCATTTCGGTTCTGAGGTGCAAAAAACGGGGAAAAATTGGGAGTTTTCTCGCGCGTTGTCATGGAAACCACGAAAGAAACAAAAGCAAAATCAGAGCTGCCTTCAGAAAAGTTTAATTTTCACAGCAAATGCGTATTATCACGGAAGGAAAGTTTCTGGAACTTGTTACTAACATATTAGGGTGAGTGAAAATCCAAAAAAAATTTTTTTGAAAAAATTGTAGGAAAATTGAATTTTTGCAGCAGAAGCCACCCCTTAAATTATTTGATGCATGAAACAAGAATAAGCCATAGAATAAAGCAAACTAGTTTTATCAAGCAATATGTGACTCTTGTTTTACAGGTTGACATTTCAAGCCCAAGAATAGAAATAGATCTCAAAAAGTTATTTGCCACCAATGGTCCAAGGCCTGGAGGCCACCATCTCCACTGCAATGACATCAAAGAGTTATTGATGTTCACAGTGCTTGGAAGTGGAAAATGGGATAAACCAACATGGTGTGAAATGTCATCATGGAAAAGCATCCAACATACTTTATTTGTTATGGTTGGTTATGTGAAAGGAGAAGATTATGTTGTCTACAAAGATTGTTTTAAAAACATCAATGAACAGTTTAGAGAGGTAAACCTTGTTCTTGTAATCTAATCTTTTGCATGTATCAACACATTTTTCACTTGGAGTTTCAATTTTCTCCAGTATCCTTTAAATTTTTTTGATATTAAATGGTTTATGCAAGGTTAAAAGCTAGCATTTGCAAAGAGCAAAGCAATATAAAGGTAATCCTATTCAAATCAAAGTTGCACATACACCATGAACAATGGAAAGCCAAAGAAAAAATGCTGTATCTGAGTGTTTTCTTTTTTCTATTTATAGATAAACCTACGATATTTACCATTGTACATTCTCTTTAGGATTCTGCTATTTACTATGGATCGTTCAAAAGTTCCAAAATGAGAGTTAATGTCAAATCTCTCTGCTTGTAGGGTCATCTGGTAAAAAATGATGGATCAGAAGGAAGTTTTCTATCTCCTTTGGTGTCTTGTTTAAATTACAAAATGAAGAAGAAGTCTGCTAAAAGGAAGCAGAAGGCTTGTAAGCATTTTACTCCATTTTTTACAATCCATGAACAATTTTACAAGATTTCAGGACCGTTGAGAGGGGGGGTTAGCCAGGGTAGTTACCAGGGGGCCCGAGGCCATTGGGGGCCCGCAAAAAATAAGGGATGTATTTTGTTGGTGTTGTAGTTTTCTTTCAGGAACATTTTCAGGCCTGCAGGCCCACTGAGATTCCAAATGAAATCTAAAAGCAGCGTTTTACCAGTGCATAGGAGGGCGTGGCCCAAGGATAAAAGGGTGTGGTTCAAAAAATTTCCAGCGCCGGGGGCCCTCCTTCTTCCCTGACCCTGGGGCCCAGCCCCTCTCTCGACGGCCCTGCAAGATTTACTACTCTACCTACAAACTTCTCTACAATGTTACATACAAGGACGATACCATTGGAAGCAAAAGACAGTGACAACCCAATGGCCATAATTTTTTACACTCAGCTACCTCACACAATAAAGAACAGAAATTGTACAAAAGTCTGTCAAACTTTAGATGTCAGCTCAGGTTTGTGACTGGTCAAAGTAATGCCACCATCATATCATTATCAAGGTTGATACGTGGAATATCAGTTTGGTCAATTCTTAAATTTCAAATATTCAATATAAAATGTAAATATTTCAAATAGACCTTTTAGCTGATCTGAAAAAGTCTTGATCGAGTGATATTTTATCAAATTTTATATACAAGGTTCAACTGAGTGGCGTCAGAGCTTCTATCACTATTGTTCACATTTGAAAATTCTACAAAATGTATAAGACATCATTCGATTCAAAAGTTGTTTTAGAATTGCTAAAATATCTATTGATAATTTCAGATTGTTTTTATTGACATGCAAGATCCAAATTCTCAAAGATTTCCAACAAGATGTCAATTATTTAGATAAATTTTTTTTCTTAGCAGGAGGAAAGAACCTGTGTCCATCAGAACTACTTCTAACAAAAGAGCAAAGAATAGTAAATGAGTTTCCGGTTATTGAAGAAATGGATGCAGAGGAAAAAGAAGGTCAGAATATGTACGTTTTATGTCTTGGAAGAGAATTTTTGTTCCACAAAAGCAAAAATTAGAATGGTTCTATTTGTGGTAGATTGTGTGCACAGGCTAAATTTTTTGCAACTAAAACTTTGTATGGCAACTGTATTTATTTTATTATTCTTTTTATATATCCAGATAAAATTCTTACAATACATGTTTGCTACTTACTCTACATATTGATACTATACAATACTACAGGGACGATAACATCAGGAGCAAAATGGCGTGACTACCCCATGGCCTACATATAACAAAAACAATAAACACTACAGGACAATACGCAAAAAGAAAAACAAGAAAAACAATTCTTGAAATTAATCACTACACACTAAACTGTATTTATAAAGTGGAGTAGAGTATAAATGAATATGCTGTAATTTCGAGAAACATTAAAGATTTTTGAAAACTCCCATGCTGTAATTTCGAGAAACGTTGAAGACTTTTGAAAACTCCAACTGTAGAATTATGGCAAGTTTACAAGTGTTTCTTTCAAGCCATTCTGTTCAAAGAAATAGGTCGTAGAATTTCATACCGATGTTTTTAAAATTTGGAACCAATGTTTTTGTGGACCTGTAAAATATATAGAATGAAATATAACCAAATCAACAGGCTGGTACATGTTTTATCAATCTTACCATAGTGACATAATGTGATAAAATGACAAACGTTATTTCCCTCAATTTATTTCAGGCTACGTTTCTACTCGTAAAGATGATGAATGCTGTGCAAATGACGAAGAACAAACTATTTCTGAAAGCAGCAGAATGTTTTCAATAGATTGTGAAATGGTAAGAATTATCATGTATCCTTTGATGTTCAGATAAAACTCATATTGGGTACATTCTTTTTAACAAAACACAACTTAGCTTTGTTGCTACTTCGATTTGCTTGTCATGGTCGATACATTTTGCAAAGAGCACTTTTTTCACGAAGCAATATTATCGAAAAAAGCAAAGAGAAAACTATGCAATCCCATAGAAAGTCAAAACATCTAATCATAACAGTCTTCGTTGCTAATAACAGTTAATGGTCTGAGTTTGAATCAGAATGACTGATTGAATTATTCGATTTTTGGTTTCGCTTTTTAACTATGACAAATGTTCTTATTTGTTGAGGATACCGAGGACTGCCCCTTTTGTCTGAGCCTTTTGTTATGCTGGTAAAGTTCAAAGCAGATCAACAGCTGGGAAACTTATTACCATGCGCGAGAATCTCTTTGTCTCTTTGCTAATTCTTGTTTGGATTGTGGCCGGATTATCCGCCCACATCCTTTCCACAAAACCAAACATGCTTTCTGCGCATGATCACAGGTTTCCTTTTTGGGGGATGACCGTTGCTTTGAACTTTGAAGATTCGTATCCCCAACAATTATACTATTTTAACTATTTACTGAAAAGTTCGTAGAATATTACAATGAAATCTATTTCATTTCGTTTCGGCAAAAGGTTATTTTTATTTTGTTCGCTTCAGAACCAGTAACTATACCCTGACAAAGCTTTGCTCACGAAATACTGAAGTGATGATTTTCACTCTTTAAGATTTTAAAGTGTTAATTCTCCACATTTTTCTTCAATTTGAATATTTTTACTGACCCTTTTACTGATAATTTAAAATATTATTTGTCTTTTACTTCAGTGTCTTAGTTCAAATGGAAAAGAACTGACGCGAATTTCAATCGTCAATGAAAACCATGATGTGGTTTATGATACTTATGTAAAACCAGAAGCATTAATAACAGACTATCTAACTCAGTAAGTATGAGGAATTTATTTATTTTTTATCTATTCATTGAAAAAATAAACTATTTATAATAACGACAAGGCTAATTAACTATGTGCCATCCATGGTGGGAAAGGACTTGTTGTCAGTGAGTTCCTACTATGTATGGCACTGACAATTAAATTGAAACTGTTCCAATGATATTGCCGTAAAAGAGGGACAGTCCGTGAGCAAACAATTCGCCATTGTGTTAGGCGCTTTAGGGTTTGACGAGGAACATAAACAACCCAGCGGTGCACACTCGTGCACCTTCGGAGGTCCAGGCTCAAGCAAATATATCAAGAGTTAGAAATGTAGTGCCTCCAGGTCATCTCCCTCCTACAACTATGTTCCCACAAAAGAAGAAAAGCTACGCTAAAAAGAAAGTACACACAGACGCTCGCACACACACACACTTGTGTATGAGAATTTACCTTGCTTTCCAGAAGTATGCGAATTATTTGCCTTTTCATCGAGTTTCATGGAATATTGTTTTTTACTCTTATGACATCTAGAAAAGCATTTGGGGTCCATCTTGGTGTGCAGTTCTTCCCTTTATATTCAAGTTTGTATTTCTTATCATAGGTACAGTGGCATAACTGCGAATATATTGCAAAATGTCAAGACTAATTGGAGATGTACAACAAAGATTTCTGGAAATAATTACGAAAGATGACATAATTGTTGGTCATTCATTAGACAATGATTTTCGAGCTCTAAAGGTAAGAAAGTTTTCTTTATTGTTGTTACATTGTTCATTTGTTCATTTATTTGTTTGTTTGTTTGTTTGTTTGTTTCATCGACTTAGTAATTGATTGATTGATTGAGTGATTGAATGATTGATTGGTTATGATCCCTCACTAGTATCTACAGTTAAGCCCGAAATTATTCATACCTATGCCACATTTGGAGTATTTTCAGTCGTTATATTTGCTAACCAATTCACAAGATATTTCATTCCTTGAAATGTCTCTTGTAGCACTTGTGTCAGCCTTTTATCACATTTTTACGAAACTTCAGCCAAAGTAAAATTGGTCCTCAAATAGAGCGATGCAAAATACTCAGAATTTGGTATAGGTTTGAATGATTTCGGGCTTAACTGTATATAATTTTTTTGCAACTGTATCGTCTATTTGCTTCCGTGAAAGTTGGAACGAACAACATCATTGGTTTGTACAAGCCACAGGTATAGCTGTACTAAGTCTAAAGAACTGAATTTAAAATACCACCGGGAGAGCAAGAACCAATGCACGGCTTGTGAAAGGATCCTGCCCTCTGAATATCACTGCAATGACCATTGTTATTATCTTGTTGAAAAGCCAACATGTTCAATTTGTTTTAGGAATTTTACTAGCAGAAATCAGCAGCTCTCCTCCAAAAATATGAGGGGATTTCTCGAGAAGGCCTCCTCGAAAACCTTCAGAAGTGACTTAAAATCGTGACGAAATTCCCCAACAATTTCTGCCTTACAGTAATAACTTGCCTATGCTTTAGCAAATGTTTTCCTTTTCGAAGGATGAGAAAGTCTTCCCCATTAGAATGAGAAAATTAATTGGGGGGATTCCGTTCTCCCAAGAGGATGATATGTGCTAATACGTATCAATTTCATTGTTATCAGGAAGGAAAAACGACGAAATTTTGGTATTTTTTTCATTGGTTATAATAATGACTAGTCGATTTTATAATGCGCCCCTATATTGTACAAGATTCTGCGGCGCATACAATTTATAGGAACAAACAAGTTAAATCAAGTTAGAATAACAATATTGAAATTACAATGAAGGTCCTTAAAAATTTTGAAGGGGGCTTTCTTCGTGTAGCTGTACCAACTATAAAGAACTTGATTCAGAATCACAATTCTCCCTCTGGATTCAGCAAGCAATACTTCGCTTCATAATAATTCCTGTATCTATAATTCTGGCTGTCTTTTCTACTAGCTGCTCCATGATAATATCATCGATACTTCAGTGATTTATGGAGATCAAAGAGGAGCAAGATTTAAACCTTCTCTCAAAAATCTTGTGAAATTACATCTCAAGTAAGTAAATTGCGTCAAATATAAATGAATACAACGTTGGAAGCAGGCCTAGGGTTAGAAGTCTATTTCATGTGTTGCATCAAATTTGACTAGAAATTTCGAACAGATTTGATCCAGCCATCATTTCCAGAACAATCGCCGAAACGAAAACGACGTCTTAATATACCTACGAGGAAAGATATATCACTGGGATTTTGAATTTGTCCTTGGGAACTAGAATTGGTCATTAACTGAGCTCGATACATCTGACTATCATTTCGGAGCTTTATACAAATAGATTCACACATGTTTGAAAGTGTTGCAGCAAAATGTTCTGTAAGAAAGAGAGACTTGAAAGAGGACAGTTTCGAATATCTTGGCATCTCTCTGGTAGGTAATTCTTGTCGTATTTTGCAGAAGTTCTCAGGATCCTTTTAAATTCGTTAGTTTTTAGGTGATTGTTTGTTATTCGATAGGAGAGAGATCCAAACTAACCAGTCAGGACATTGTTCAATCGAGGATGGAAAAGCCTGCATGGAATTGGTTCAGATGAAATTAGAAAAAGGTATTTTTCATTTATTTTTATTTTAATTACTTTTACTTTTATTCGTTAGATATGTTTTTAGATTTCTCACATTTTTTACAATGGATGCCAGAGGTTTTTTGTCCTTTTAAATTTATTTTTAGGCTTTGTAACTACAGCTCTGGTACTCAGTGTAGGTAAAGTAAATATCTATCTTTTTGCACATCTACCTGAAAAGCAGGCGATAAAAATCGAACTAGGTGCAGGGACAAATCAAAATAAATTTCCATGATAATTAAGTGATAATGCCAGGAGTAAAAGAGGTACAAAGACGCATGTATAAAGATAAATGGCTGACCTGAACAAAGTTTCCTCGTTTTATCTTTCAGGATTGCATTTTGGAGTATTCGAAAATCACTTCGAAAGGTTAGTTTTAGTACCCGGAAAAGCATTTGGCTATGAAATAGCTGTAAAATATTTCTTATATTCATATTGCTGAAAATGCTGATGCAAAATTTTGAGAATCTGTCCAACTGACTCTGAGATTTAATAGCTAGAGATTTGTGATTTTTGAGTAAAATCGAGTATCTGTGCTTCAGACGGTGAAAATATTTCTGTTTTTGTTTCGTAGCATATTTGAAGCATTTTCAAGAGCAGATAAAACAAGTGAGT
>REGL01000158.1:153337-178852 GCA_004194395.1 Aurelia aurita complex sp. Pacific
AAAAGAGGGAAACATAAAATGTATTTATTTATATCCGACGGATATTTCTTTCCAAAAATGTTCCAATATGAAAACTTCTGTTTACATAAGATTTACATGTTGGTTGCAAATTTATTTTGGATCTAGTTAAAGGCACATCTAAAAGTCTCATTTTCAAATCTTTTGATTTTACGCCGGACTTTAGCGTGTCCTTGATTTGTTAGATTTGTTTCGTTGTGACATCGAGGAGCGAGGAGTCAACTTACTAATTTTTGTGATGCGAGGAGGAAACAATTGGAGAAAAACGCATTTGCGAGGAGAGCTGATGGCGTTAAATGCGAGGTAGGGAGGAGGCGTTAATTTTTTAACCCCATGTACACCCACACTGTTAGGACGAAGAGGAACGATCCTCAGAAATTCCACTCATAACTATGACATTTGACGGTCTATGGCACTTCAATAGACATACCTTGTTGCAATAAAAATGATTACCAAATCTTGATACGAAAAGTCAAATGTGCTAGTAAATTTGTAATATCAACTATTTATTGATTACATACAATCGTCCTTATGGACGTGTTATTTGTCGTACAAAAGTTCAAAATTATCCCCCACAGAATACTGAAATTAAAAAAATACGATGACGAGAGTGCAAGAGCGGTTTCAGGGAGATTTCACCTTTCTAACGGAATCTTTTCGAAGACAAGACCCATGAGCTGACTTGTCTGCAAGAACAG
Organism: Aurelia aurita complex sp. Pacific; assembly: GCA_004194395.1. Taxonomy (NCBI): domain Eukaryota; kingdom Metazoa; phylum Cnidaria; class Scyphozoa; order Semaeostomeae; family Ulmaridae; genus Aurelia; species Aurelia aurita complex sp. Pacific. Next base: position 154,054 of record REGL01000158.1, read on the forward strand.
ACAGTTGAAAGCAGTTCAAGCATATTTATTCTTCCCCTACATTCGCAATTCTCAGCAGTCTTCTCCTTCTTTCCTTGCAAGGCCTTTAACATATTATTGAAAGACTAGTAATGAGTCCCTGGTACAAGGGTCTAAGTTCCCCAATCATTCTTCTGTTTGTGCCCTGTTAGATGATCACAAAATCAGTCAATTTGCTCCCCAAATCATTACGATTTTTCACAAATTTGTTCCCCTGCCTTGCTACCCGAAGCCCCGGGGGCCTCATTATGTCCCCCCTTTCTCTCCCTGTATCAATAACCAATAGCACAACCATCCCCTCTCGGATCAGATCCTGCCCAAATGATATTGTTTCCAAAGCGATCCTTTCTCTGCTGTATGATTTGTCCCCTTCCAAATAAACTCCTTCCAAAGCCACAGATTGGCGCGATGATTTCATGTCCAAGGTTTTCTAAGTCTTCTATAACATTTTCAGTTATACCATCTTCAAGTGAAACACCGCCAAGTGCGCTTCGGTGCCCTGTGCCCACACAGAAGCGAGGCATATCTAACGCTGTTTGAGGATCCATTCCGAAGTCGATCATATTGCAGAGGACCTAAAACATAAGAGAAATTGTAAAAATGGTATGAAATTCATGAGGCATCTAGAATCTTGGCCANGCATTTTCTTAACTTTTTAACGTAACCAAATGTGATAGTATCTATCCTCATTTCTCCTCGATACTTTACTTTCAGGGCCTTTCAGGAACTGTACAGCGCATTTGAAGATAAGCATCAAAGTCTAATTCACGAGATACTGCTGCATTTATGCCACACCAAATTTCCACGGGAAGAATTATTTTTTTGATTATTCTGCAAAGAAGAACATGCTTTCCACAAAACTAATTATTGCAGAGAACTCGTGAAGGACCAGGACTGTTAGGACGAAGAGGAACGATCCTCAGAAATTCCACTCATAACTATGACATTTGACGGTCTATGGCACTTCAATAGACATACCTTGTTGCAATAAAAATGATTACCAAATCTTGATACGAAAATTCAAATGTGCTAGTAAATTTGTAATATCAACTATTTATTGATTACATACAATCGTCCTTATGGACGTGTTATTTGTCGTACAAAAGTTCAAAATTATCCCCCACAGAATACTGAAATTAAAAAAATACGATGACGAGAGTGCAGAGCGGTTTCAGGGAGATTTCACCTTTCTAACGGAATCTTTTCGAAGAAAAGACCCATGAGCTGACTTGTCTGCAAGAACAGACAGTTGAAAGCAGTTCAAGCATATTTATTCTTCCCCTACATTCGCAATTCTCAGCAGTCTTCTCCTTCTTTCCTTGCAAGGCCTTTAACATATTATTGAAAGACTAGTAATGAGTCCCTGGTACAAGGGTCTAAGTTCCCCAATCATTTTTCTGTTTGTGCCCTGTTAGATGATCACAAAATCAGTCAATTTGCTCCCCAAATCATTACGATTTTTCACAAATTTGTTCCCCTGCCTTGCTACCCGAAGCCCCGGGATGGCCTCATTATATCCCATACTCATTTCTCTCCCTGTATCAATAACCAATGGCACAACCATCTCCTCTCGGATCAGATCCTGCCCAAATAATATTGTTTCCAAAGCGATCCTTTCTCTGCTGTATGATTTGTCCCCTTCCAAATAAACTCCTTCCAAAGCCACAGATTGGCGCGATGATTTCATGTCCAAGGTTTTCTAAGTCTTCTATGACATTTTCAGTAATACCATCTTCAAGTGACACACCGCCAAGTGCGCTTCGGTGCCCTGTGCCCACACAGAAGCGAGGCATATCTAATGCTGTTTGAGGATCCATTCCGAAGTCGATCATATTGCAGAGGACCTAAAACATAAGAGAAATTGTACAAATGGTATGAAATGCATGATGTATCTAAATCTAAAGTCTTTGGCTAAAGTAATTCATACTTTACAACACCTGTTGTTCATGAATACGGGAGACACATTTTTTTAAGGAAAGGGTGACGGGGCAGTTGGTTTTTACAATAATTTCATACAGGGCGAGCAGATTTTTTTGCAAGAATTTTTGTTCTCCACTGGCCATGTAATATAATAAATTTTGTACCGTCCCTTAGGTAAATACTGAAATTACACTGGGAATCTTTGAAGACTTTCCACAACGACCTATTGTTGAGTTGTGAAGCTAGAGGCAACCGAATAGACATAAATGTAAATATAACCTTTCCTGACAGGAATAGTCTTTTGAATGGCAGAATACATCAGCGTGCACGAAAGGGCGAAACGATGGTTTACCATGGTTACACAGTGCACATAGTGAGCTTATTTGTAGCACAAAAACCGACAACAACAATTTTTACATACAGTACCTGTACATGTCCTTGTGGCTGCATAAATCCACCCATGACTCCAAAACAAGCATATAAATCCTGAGTATTTGCATATGTAGCCATCGCTGGTATGATTGTATGATAGCTTCTCTTTCCTGGTTCAAGACAGTTTGGGTGGTTTGGGTCAAGGGAGAAATTAGCACCGCGGTTCTAAAAGAAAAATTGTTTGAAGTTTATGCTTGGCAAAGTTCAAATATCATAAGTTAGTTGGTTGGTTTATCCTCATAGCTTTGTAATAAATAAAAAGCAAAGGTTTTAGACGGTAAAAACTTCGGAAAATTTTGTCCAAAACTTTGTTACCCGATCAGTTCATGAACAAAGTCTGTGCAGAAACTCGGAGGCCGTTCAGTAAGGCGGAGGTCGTTCAGTACTATGGTGGGCAACCACGTGATTGCAGTTGGAGGGCCGAGTATGTCCAGTCATCCCAAGAGATAATACTGAGGAGCCTGGAGGGGAGTGTGGATGAGATGTTCAGTAAGCCGGAGAGATAACATTGTGATTCTGGTGGGATTACCTCTCAGTCGCTCGAAGTTTNAAGACATCCGTCGTGTTGAGCTAACTCTATTACAACCAATCAGATGCATGCTAGACTGCCTTTAAAATTTTATGAATTGAACGAAATAAATCATTCAAGCTTTATTGCGTTCCTCGGCAACTATTGAATTGGACTGATCGACGGATGCAACAAATGAAGAAGGCTAGTGGAGCATAGTTTCTTGAAAGCTGAAACTTCTATATCGCAGATGCATACAATTTCAACAAAATTCGTGTAACTGATAGACAAGAAACATCCACTTAATATAGGCGAAGATTTGTTTCTGGCCAACTATTCTATGAGAGGAGGCATCCTTTCGCTTAAAGAAATGAAGAACTGTAGAGGAGCAATTCCCATAAGATCTGAAACTTTAGTCATGCAGATTCCTTTTCACAAAGTTTAAAGAGATGACTGCTTGGAGACTAGAGCAGCTGAAAGACAAGAAAGATTGACTGATAGCAAACGAGGAACGAATTGTGTAAATGCAAAGAATTGTTTATGACCAATCATTTGAGCCTTAAATGTTATAATGGGGCATCAATTTGATTTTAAAAGTGAAGAAGGGCAGAATTACAGTTTTGTTAGTTCTTGTACTTTTGTGATAAAGTTAGACCCGTTGTACGAAGTTTAGTCAAGATCGATGGGGATCGATTGATGGACAAGAGAGCTCTATGAAGCAGGCAACGCACTAACTTCAATAAAACCACAACAAGCATATTTTACCACACTTCCCAGGCCTTTCTGCTGTCGTTATTTGCTGTTGAAACAACGTTATTGAATTCAATTGAGCAACAAATCAGTTAACTTTTTAACGATCAACAAAGTTGGTCTGCATTGCAATTTTGATAAACTTACGTTTTACCAAATCTTCCAAGGCCTTCTTACCATCATTAAATTCACTCACCATCGTGTTACCCATCGAGTTACCTTGCGCACAAATCAGTATACTTCTCAAAAACACGAGTCTGCATCGCTAGCTATCAGCAGTAATCTTCGTATAAATGCAACGATGACCGGATCAAAACCAAAATACGAGCGCGCTATTGCAGAGGCAGCAGAGTCTATGACATTGCATGGATTTCCACGTATTTTTAGCTCAACACAAAAATATGTCAAATTACTTTGGCTTCTCGCGTTCCTCGGATCATTCGGAGGTTTAATTTATGTGATCCAGTTGAGGGTAGAGAATTTTTATCGATACCAAGTTTCCATCAGAACGGAAACAATGGTTAAAAAACCACTGCCGTTCCCGGCCATTACGATTTGTAACACCAACAGATATAGCGAAGACGTGATGGATGCGTATTCCATGAAAAATATGACATGTAGTACAAATAACAGCAACAACAACAACAGCAGCAGAAACACCCTTGAGTTCCAGAAAGCATGCAAAATGTTTTTGAGTGGGTTGGAGGACACCCTACGTTTCAATGCCATAGCATTACCAGAGTTTCCAGCTTCTTTTACTTCTACAAGAGGTCTATCCCCGTGTTTTACGTTCAATCAAAACGGTAAGCTGAGTCAAAATGTTCCAGGGCGGGGAGGGCTTGACATAATTCTATTTTCTGACCCCGAAGATTGGACAGAGATTGACAATACTTCTTCACGTTTTGAAGACTACCGAAAGGGGATTATAATACATGTACACGATCCCGAAACTGCTTTATTACATGACCCATTGAGTATTGCTGTCACCCCTGGCCAAGGAATGGACGTGATCTTACAACATCAGACCCATACCAGAAAGACATCCCCATACCCATCTAAATGTCATACATCACAAACGACCTTGTATAAACCAATGCCCCCCGTCCGGTATACTGCGTCAAGTTGCATTGAGACTTGTATACAAATAAAAATGCAAAAAGAATGTGGCACTACGATGAACAAAAACAACACACTTTCGCAAGATATCTGCGAAGATAACTTCATAAAGAGATATCCGATGGAAGATTGCATTTGCCCACGACCTTGCTATGAAATCTTGTATCCAAGACAAATCTCGACAAGCATATGGCCTCAGAAGTTTCAAGTGAAACAATTTCAGGAAAAACTTAGCACGGTTCTAAATGTTTCAAAGGATCTTATCGATGAGGGATTCATTCACAAGAGACTTTCGAAGGTCAGCATATATTATAATGAGCTGACGAATCAGTCTATATCAGAAGTGGAGTTAGTTCAAGTGGATGATTTGATGAGTGATATAGGGGGGCTGATGGGTCTGTTTATAGGCTCCTCCGTGTTGACCTTGGTTGAAGTGCTGTGGTTCTCTGCGACAACAGTAAGGAGATTCTGCTTGCGACCTAAAACAGAACCTGAGGAGGGGCATGGAGATGAAAATGGCGTTGAAGTGTTCAAAGTTGAAACATAGCCAGTGGTTCTCTGGGACAACAGTAAGGAGATTCTGCTTGCGACCTAAAACAGAACCTGCAGAGGAGCATGGAGATGAAAATGGCGTTGAAGTGTTGAAAGTTGAAACATTGTGCACCGTCGTGAGAGTGTGAAGACTGTATGCATGTATGTATGTATCAATTTGCCACTAAAAATGATTAGGATTTACAATGTTTAAAACGAAAAATTAGATGCAATATGATTTTAACACAAACCATAAACAATGCCCCTATTTGTAGTGGTCGGGATGGCACTAAAAGGAAAAATTGACTTTACTTCCATGATGGTCCCCCTTCGACGTGTAAGATTGTTGGAGGAAATGAAAAAAAAAGACATACAGACTTTCCAGTGCTTTCAGATAAAAATGATTCTATGAGGCTGTCGACCTTTTCAACCACCTCAGCTTCCTTTGCATGCCCAAGTACATTCCATGGTTTTATTTTCTCTTTACATAGTAACTTGTTTTCCGCACGAGCGTAGGGAAGACGCATTTTGGGGGGGGGGGCTGCCCGAGAAAAAATCAACTGTGTACAAAAATTTTCCCCGACGAAACGTAGATTTTTGTTCGATTATGGCTGATTTTTGCAAATTTTTGTAACATTGGGGGCCCCCAGCCCCGTGTCTCCTACGCCTATGGTTTTCTGCTTTTAAATTGGAGAAGCAATTGGTTTTAATATTCGAAATCGGGAGAATGTTGGGTTCTATGTTATTAAAAATAAATTTCCAAATATCTCAAGGAGAAACGTTGCAAGAGTAGCAAACTCTAATTCAGGAAGCCATAAAAATCCTGACAAACTAACACTCCACTGACAATGAAATTCTTTACTGATAAATCTGAGTTCGGTCTCAAATTAGATGTCACGTTAAAAGTCCCTCGAATAAGAGAAGAGTTTTGCATCAGCAATTTTGCGGTATCGCGAATCTCACGAAACATCCAATTTGAGACAGAGTTTTGCTTTTAATTAGACTTTACTAACCTGGAGAGCAAAACCACATCCTTCAGGAACCAATCCTGAACCAAAATTCATATAAATACNGGGGGGCTGCCCGAGAAAAAATCAATTGTGTACAAAAATTTTGCCCGACTAAACGTAGATTTTTGTTCGATTATGGCTGATTTTTGCAAATTTGTTTAACATTGGCCCCCCAGCCCCGTGTCTGTTACGCCTGTGGTTTTCTGCTGTTAGAATCGGTGAAGCAATCAGTTTTAATATTCGAAATCAGGAGAAAATTGGGTTCTATATTATCAAAAATAAATTTCCAAATATATATAAGGAGAAACGTTGCAAGAGTAGCAAACTCTAATTCAGGAAGCCATAAAAATCCTGACAAACTAACACTCCACTGACAATGAAATTCTTTACTGATAAATCTGAGTTCGGTCTCAAATTAGATGTCACGTTAAAAGTCCCTCGAATAAGAGAAGAGTTTTGCATCAGCAATTTTGCGGTATCGCGAATCTCACGAAACATCCAATTTGAGACAGAGTTTTGCTTTTAATTAGACTTTACTAACCTGGAGAGCAAAACCACATCCTTCAGGAACCAATCCTGAACCAAAATTCATATAAATACTATTGATAAATGAACATGCATTTCCGTTTTCATCCATCACTGAAAAATACACAGTGTCATCTCCAACACGAGGATTGCCATGGTGATAATGTTTTATTGCCCTGAAATTTGGACAAAAACATTTAAGAAAGATAAAATATTACTTTATCTTGATGGATCTTGATGGACAAGATGTATTGCAAGAGTCCCAGTTTTTCAATCCTATACAATTCCCAATTTTTGACCTGATGGACTCAAGCAGTAACTAGGACCTGCTCTGCTGGGACCTATGTAGTGTTTTATTCTAGAATATTTTAACAGGTTTTCCAACCAAGTACCTCTAAATCACATCTTGATGTGAATCATTTTGTGAAATGAGACTAGTTGTTTTGTTTTGCAAAAAGTTTATCGTCTCCAAAGGATTAGCCACCTTTCTTTACACTTCGTGACAAAGATGTAAACTTAGCAAATAAATTATAACTTAGCAAGTAAGTAAATCAACAAAAAACTTTGTAAATAGTAGCAAATAAAAGGTACTTTGTAGAAAATCCACTTGTGTTAGATGATGTATTCAATACTAGCTGAGTCAGTGGTGGAAAAAATATTTGCCTTCCTGCGAAAGAACGTCAACCCAGAATTCTTCCTTCCATTGTTTTATCAATTTTCTGTAGTCCCACATTTCAGGGTAGTCGATAATCCACTAGGAACTAAAATTACTTTTAAAGCTTCCTTGGATCACAAAAACTGTAAATGAAAAGAGTATAATCCCAACTTTGATTTTCTTCTATTCTTTCCTTCCTTTAGTCCTTCCTGTCTCTTCATATTTTCAATTTTTATTTTCTTTGTCATCCGATCTTCCTTCCATCCCTGCTTCCTCCTCGACTTTTTCTTTCCATCCTTTTTCTTTCCATCCTTTTTTACAACCTTTTTCCTTTAATTTCTTCTTTCCTTCCTTTCTCGTGTCCTTTCTTTTCCTTCCTTCTATTCTGCTTTCTCTCTTTCCTCCTCTTTTCTTCCTTCCAGACAAACAAGCTTCCTGCGAAGCTGCTTCGCGGCTTCACGTACTTTTTCCAACTCTGGCTGAGCTTCATTTTAATTTTGGCACCCCACAAATGGCACGAACGTCTGCTATTTTCAAATGATTTGTGAAAGCACAAGTTTTCTGAATTAACGTCTCCCAAAAACTTTTGAAGCACTCGAATCGTTTCGAATTAATCTACTATCGTTCAATTCTTTTGCTATCAAGAACGTCACTTGCCTGCGTGCAGACTTTACTTTCCACTGCGAAGGAGAGCCTATGAGCATCTGCCTTGACTCTCCTTCGCAGTGGAAAGTAAGGTCTGCACGCAGGCTAGAACGTCACATCAAGCGATAAATATGACAATCAAAATCAAACCTGTCTTTATGTATATGCGTTCTTCGTTTAGCTGCATATTCCTTTGATAACAATTGCTTTATTGGGACTTTTGACATCAATGGATCGGCGACATATTGTAAACCATCGGCAAACGCGAGCTGGATCGATTCGATGAGGAGATGTAAATATTTTGACGAGTTGTGTTCCAGATCTGAGAAGATAAGTTATATTTTCTATAAAACTTGTGTTGGATAAAGGACGAGAGCACCATTTCAGCTTGCAGAAAACGAGAGGGAATAACGTGATCTGAAAGTAAGCAAATGTATTAGTCGGGGGATGGGATTTTATGAGAATTATGGTTCGAATTGGCAGGAAGAAGTGACGTTAATTGTTGCTGAATCTTTTTAGTTCCTCTTCTTGTAGGGAAGTCAAATTTTGTCATCTTCCTTGCCTTGTAGTTAAAGTAGATGTCGTTTAACTCTCTCATGGAGCTTTTCTTAGGTTTGTTTGAAGTTGCTGCACTCCACGAATCATACTAACACTCTAGAAATTGATAAAGAGACAAACGATGGTAGGGGATGATACACAATTTAAGAGGAGTCGGGTCTGATTTTCAGCGGGATAATGTGGAATACATTTGACGCTTATCAACCCCTTGAATATCGAAGCTATACAAGGAAAACACAAGAAATGAAGCGTGAAATCAACCAATGGACAAGACAAATGCATGCAAGTTGCCGACTTGGTATTGAAAGCATATCAAAATTATGAATGTATAAAACCAACCCACCTAGCGCCACGTTGATCCGAGTTCGAGTCCTGCATGGTGCAGTGATGTTGAATTTTTTCGCGTGTAATCAAACATTCAACTCACCTTTTAGATCGAATCCTTCAAGAATATTTAATGCCATCAAAGCAATAATCCCTTGTCCATTTGGAGGTATCTCCCAAACCTCGATACCTCTATAAACAGTGCTTATTGGCTCTTCAAATGTACTGGTATGATTCGCAAAATCTTCCATGGTTAACACCCCTCCATTTTCTTGAACAATGTCAACTATTGCTTGAGCTACTCTGCCTTCGTAGAAACCTTTCTTTCCATCATTGGCAAGGTCCTGGGAAATAATCGAGAAAATAATTGATAAAGTTCCATTGAGGAAGAGATTGTGCATACTAGATTTCCCGAGCTTCTGTCGCATGGTGTAGTCTGGTAGCGGAGAACTGTAGTCATGAATATTACAAATTGCTTCCACTGCACCAGTCCTCGCCTTGAATTTGCAAGTAGCAGCGTAGCTAATATTTGCTGAAAAATGGAATGAACATAGTAAGCGGACAGAAAGCCCAATGCCCAAGTTTTCCTTGCAACTCAGGTTGTTTCCCACAAAACAACAGGCTTCAAAAGCAAATTTTACTTTGTTACTCAGTAGCTACTCACTTCCCCTTGTGTTTGTTGTATTCATCGGAACTCTACATTAGAAACACAGACAGCAAAGAGACCACAAAAGCGTGTATTCACAAAGCATGCCGGTTGCAAAGGCCCCTTTTGCTAAACTTGAAGCCACAGTACATTAAATTCAATTTTTAAATTCTTAAAAAAAGTATTGGGACGTTCTTACGCACTTAGATGAGCTGCAATGGTAGCTTGAAACACGGGGAAACATGGCAAGAAGAAGGATAAAAAATTACTTTAAGAGTTTCTGCAAATGCTGGATTTTTGAATATTTGACCAACTGAAGGAGCTTTGCCATCAATCAAAAGATCAGCAGAGTGTGACTTTGTCCATGATTTCAGAGAATCTTCACCATTCTTCCATGCATGTGCTGCAATAGGGTGAACAGGGAATCCTTCTTTGGCTAATTGAATTGCTGGCTGTAATATTTCACTGAGAGAAAGCTGCAAAAATAGTCATTATATATGTGTAGCTTATTATAGATGTGTAGCTTATTATAGATGTGTCACTTTTAATATTAGTACTTATTGAGTTATCAAAAAGCAATCCTTAGAACCTTACTTTTCATGCAATTTTGAAAGATAGCATTGGAGACTAAAGAATGTGAATGATTGCTCAGACTCCAAAAGATATCTGTCAGAAATCTAATTGCAATATGGAGTTTTTAAGATAATTGAAAGATGTTAAGCAAACTTTTGCCAAGCTTTAGAAAAGATACAAATCAAAGCCATCAAAACTAAATGCAAATAAATGCTGTTGTGAACCATCCATGGAGAAGTCCTGTAATTTATTAGTAATTCATTGAATTTGGAATATTTTTGGTATTTCCAAAACTGTATCAACTTAGAAAGACAATTTTCAAATTTGTTGTATGTTTACCTTTCCACCTCCAAATTTTTCAATACAGTCAACCCAACCAGCAGCTGCACCGGGAACAGTAACACAATGAATTGAATCAGAAGGGATGGAATTTTGACCATTCTCTTTGCAGATTCCATAATCCTTTTTTAATGAGTCTAATGACAGTCTGTGGGGTGATCTACCACTGTGAAAGAGACAAGGATATTTTAGACAGAATTATATCATAGAATTATAAGGATTACATTATATTCTCATTGCAAAAACCTGTTCAAGGTTATAAGAGGATTGCTATTTGAGTGTTTGCACGTGAAAGGGAAAACACCGTCTTCTGTAAAAGCAGGCCATGATTTTCAGGGTACTTCAGGGGGAAAGGGACTCCTTTCAGCTCTTTTCAGCACATTTGGAAAAAATTAGAACCATTTGAGATTTGATTTGCATTCATACCCCTCCAGAAATTGAATCAAGACATGTTTTGCGCCACACCCCCTTTTCGCAGTAACACAATATAAGTTCTTAAAAACCCATAATAGTAATACATCATCACAAAAGTCCCTGTGTTGGGATTCCTCTTCACCTTCCATTTAGAGCATGAACTTTTTTTGTTTCTGCATCATAAAATAAAGCAAAACAATCTCCACCAAGACCGGTGCTCCCAGGTTCTGTCAAATTCAAAGCTGCTGCAATCGCCACCGCTGCGTCCGCTGCATTTCCACCAGATCTTAAAATCCGATGTCCAATTTCACTTGCAAGATTCTGGCTACTTGCAACTGCAGCATGGGTGCAGATGAATGGGGATCTTCGTGATTTATAATGTAAATTTGATGGTATTTGTTCTTCTTTCTTGCTGACACTGTTGCTTCGTGCAGCCATTTTGAAAAGGCTTCCGTAAACAAATGGAAGAGGACTGCAGAGAAGGAGATTGCCTCATTTTGAGGTAGAGACAGAAGCCATTTTGCGCCGCCATCTTGTCTTTTTGGTGTGAATTGAAAATGTGTAAAGAAGAGGAATTTTAGAGAGAACCAAGCAACGAAAATATCTTTCAAGATGGGTAGACGATCAACATACACCACAAAAAGTGGGAAATATATGAACCCAACTGATCAAGCTCGTAAGTATGACATAATAAGGAAGGCCTCAAAATTTGAGTCAAATGAAAAAGAGCAAAAAAAATGGGCCTAATCTTTATTTATTTGAAGTGAAGTCTGAAGAGGAATAAAACAAAATCAGATGACACATTGCAAATATATGCCAAGGATGACTTATTGCGAAGCCGTTTCAGGGAAAGAAATTAAGGAAGAAACAACTCAGACTGGAAAGTTTGCAGAGTGAGAGCCCTACAAAAACTGCAAAATACATTGACATTATATTCAAAAGTATAAGTACAAGTCGAAGAAATAGTGTTTGCAAAGCCCTAATATCACTGCCTGGTGTAATAATGACTAATAAGCAAAATATAACATCTTAATCTGTTATTTAATTGGAGACCAGGGTTAATCTCTCCACTGCTTGGCGCCAAATATTTCTAAGTGTATATGACTTTGTGCACTAGTGTGCGCCAAAGAAAAATTGATATTTATTGTTTAATACAATGAGACATTGAATTGCCCATTGTTTTACACCTCTTTCTACACCAGAAATGTGCGCCAAAAACCAGATGAGTTCTTTCCCTGCGCTGAAGATCTTCCCGAAATAGGCACTCAGATTCACCTTGGATTGGAGAAACTATTAAATTTGCTGTGGAAATCAGACTTGGGCCATTTCAGGTCAACTTGCACCCATAAAATGCAAACTTTCCAGCGCAGCAAACAACCAGGGATAATCTGCCATATGCTTATAAAATGGCGTGTATTTTTTCACATGAGGAACATATTTTCGGGCTAAATAAACAAAGACTTTTTTGTGTTATAAATAATCCAAACTTCATGTTAAAAAAACTTTCCCACACATTTTAAATTTCTTTAGTTGTGTCTGGTAAGTTTGCAGCCTAAATTATTGTGCAACCCTGGTTCTCAATTATTGCACACCTAGTGTTAGAGAAATGATAATAAATTCATTTATTGTGATTGCAATTCCAAATTGATCAATTTGGTCCTTTGTTTTAAGGGAAAGAAGCAAGAAAAAAGGAACTGAAGAAAGTGAGTTCTTTGCCAGAGGGATTTTGTTCATATTGAGAGCCATACAGTATATTTATTCATTTTTAATTTTTTGATACTTACATTTTCTTAACCATAATTTTGATACTAAAATTTCGACGAATGGAGAAAAATGGAAAAATTGAGGTGAGACCGAGATTCGAACTCGGAATCTTCTGCTTTCATGGCAGACGCTCTACCAGTTGAACCATCTCACCATGCAAATACATGTATGCACGGATCATAGATATCCATACTGGTGTGGTGACGTAATCTCTGTTATGTCTGGCCTGCGTGACTAAGTGATGTCCAAACGCAGGTTGGCGCGCTGCCTTCGACTTGACCAGAAATCACAACACCTTAACACCCCAATTTTTCCTCTCCATTGTCTTTACATATGGTTTGGGTACTTGCACATTTTAACGATAAATTTGATACTAAAATTTTCGACGAATGGAGAAAAATGGAAAAATTGAGGTGAGACCGAGATTTGAACTCGGGGCCTTCTGCTTTCATGACAGACGCTCTACCAGTTGAGCTATCTCACCATGCGAATACGTGTACGCACGGATCATAGATATCCATACTGGTGTGGTGACGTAATCTCTGTTATGTCTGGCCTGCGTGACTAAGTGATGTCCAAACGCAGGTTGGCGCGCTGCCTTCGACTTGACCAGAAATCACAACACCTTAACACCCCAATTTTTCCTCTCCATTGTCTTTACATATGGTTTGGGTACTTGCACATTTTAACGATAAATTTGATACTAAAATTTTCGACGAATGGAGAAAAATGGAAAAATTGAGGTGAGACCGAGATTCGAACTCGGAATCTTCTGCTTTCATGGCAGACGCTCTACCAGTTGAACCATCTCACCATGCAAATACATGTATGCACGGATCATAGATATCCATACTGGTGTGGTGACGTAATCTCTGTTATGTCTGGCCTGCGTGACTAAGTGATGTCCAAACGCAGGTTGGCGCGCTGCCTTCGACTTGACCAGAAATCACAACACCTTAACACCCCAATTTTTCCTCTCCATCGTCTTACCGATATTTTTGATACTTACATTTTCTTAACCATAATTTTGATACTAAAATTCATTTTTAATATACATTTGAATTCTGCCTAAACATCAACTGGAAAACTACCAAAATTAAGGAATAACAATAAAAAGAAGATAAAAAGTACTGTTTATTTCAGATTTGCATATCTCTGGCATATCTTATAACATTTAAAAGAGATTATTGTGAATGACAAAAGTGCAATGCTAACCAATTCTACCAATTTCATTGCTACTGACATTTTTATTTAATTTACAGAATAAAAAACAAAGGAAGATGGTCAGAGAAACAGTTTTGAAGTTGAAAGATCCAAAACAAATCTTAGAAGAAATATTTAAAATTGATCTTTTAGGTGAGTTCTTAGTTGTATTTTATAAGGTTGTTTTATGATATCCTTTTTATTGTCCCTGTTATTTAATCAATGACTGTTTGAAGACTAAGTTTAGAATTTAACAGAAATTTTCAGTTTCATTGCTAACTTCATATTTTGTAGAGCTGGACTCAGGCCCAATGCCACTGCCTACTGACAAAGCATTGAAAGAAAAGAAAAAGAAATTAAAGGAGACACTAGACAGGGTTACTGGATTATATGTAAGTTATGGATTGTGTTATTCTATTTTCTTGCTAACAAATATTTTACATTTTATTGTTAAAAATTTCCTAGAAATTGATTAACCTTCATACTCCTTTTGTGTGCCTTGTCGAGCTTTTAAAGAAGACTTTGTAATAAATATTTGTTTCTTCTTCAGGAAAAAACAGACAAAGATAAATTTGTGGAGATCAAGAAGTATGAATTTAATTTGTTTCAATACTTTTCAGATGTGCACTGATCTTTCTCATGTGAATTGACTGATATCCCATACCTAGTCTTCAGTTGAAAATTATTTCTTCTTACAACTTATACTTAGCCACATAAAAAGAAATTAAAATCCTTTATTGACCTTCAGGTTGCAAGCAGAGTATGAAAGAGAGAGACAAAAAAGTTATTTTGCATATCGTAAGTGCAATACTTTTGTGGTTTTATTGAGATTTAATGCCTGTTTATGTTTAATGAATAAAATGATTGTTTATTTGCATGTCAGATGTGTAGGTATTCCTTTTTAATTTTGAGTCATCTTGCAATTGTGATCATAAACATACAAATTAGAATTCTTGTCGAAATATTGGGCTTTATGAAGCTATGTTTATCTTCAAGCTCATAAAGCTATCACTTTTTTTCTCTTCAGAATCAAAGAAACTTAAAGAGGTATGTTCCTTTTCTTAAAGCATCGAATTTAGCATTAAATGCAGCATTAAATAGACCTTTTATCTATTCTACAAAAGAGCCTGGATAAAGCGATATTTTCTGAGAGAAATTTGATTGAGTGGTACTAGAGCTTCTATCACTAGTGTACACATTCGAAAATTTGTCCAAATGTATGAAAAATATAGTTCAATCCAGATTCTTTTTAGAATAGCTAAAGTTCTATTCAGCTTTGACTTTATCATCAAAAGCAGTCCAGACAAACGTTTTTTTAGCACTTTGTACGCTTTAGCACTGAAACCAGCTTCTGTAAGCTGAATTGGTTTTTTTTGTTTTTTTGTTTTTAAAAAAAAAAAAAAAAAAAAAAAAAAAAAAAAAAAAAAAAAAAAAGGGACATTAAACAGATGGAGGGTTGGGATACGGAGGGTATTCATAAGAAAATGGTCAAGTTAATTAAGGCGTTCTGTTTCCAAAATAAACTTAATTGTTAAGTTCAAGATTAATGCATTTGCTTCCGAAGGCAGGCTTTCATCTCTGTATAGTAAAAGCTGCAAAATATTGTTGCCCGGGGCTTCAGAATATCCGTACATTCGGAGCACATCATTTGCACCAGCGAGAAGACTTCGTCTGTACATTGTGAAAGAATCGCAGAGCAGCAAAATTTATTTTTTTGTTGGTATTTGATGTTTTTAAGTGAATTTTTTTACAATTCCAAAATGGTTGGAATTGTGATGATTATGGTTTTATTTTTCAGGCAGAAGAGGAAGAAGAAAGAAGACGAGCAGAAGAAGCAGCATTAATAAGATTACCTGAAATTCCTTTGCCTCAGTCTGGTAAGAAATTTAAACGTTTTACTTCTACTTATTAAGCTACATTCAAAGCCAAACATTTCGGACGTTAATTATATTAATGCCGAAAGATTGGAAATATTTAGTGTCCGAAATGTTTTGCAGCATAGAAAAATCACAGTAAAGCATTTCCACTGTTTGCAAACGTAATTTCTTGCTCACAAAGCGCTTTTTATTGAAATGGAATGAGACGAGAGTTTTAATTAATGAAAAATATTATATTTTCTCAAAATAATTCTATCTATAGCAATCATTCTTATCATCCTCAACAATGATCATTGTGGAAATTTCTGATGAGGAATCCCTAAAATGCAGCATAATCTATAAATGTATGAAATTTTGGTATGAAGTAGTCCGAAGTTTCTGCAAAAGCATCCGAAATTCCATGAAAAATGGTCCGAAAGTATCTTGTCCGAAATTTATTCGTCCGAAATTTTTGTTTTTTAATGTAGATTGAAACAATTTTTTATATCAAGTGGTGAAAATTGCAATTCCTTTCCAAAGGTTTCCCTGCAATTTTCTGTCAGAAACGATTTTTGTTTAATTGGTCCTTGTTCCATTTATCGTACCAATCAAGGGATTCGAAATGTACACTGAAAAGGGATCATTTGTTTAATGCTTCCTCGAACTTTGATAACAAGACAAAATCAATGCATGTCTTGTCGATAGTTATCAATTAAGATATCACTATCTTTTTGTAGATTTTGTAAGAGTTCTACTTGCTGTGTCTTTTGTATACTAAATACATTGAATTTGTGCTTTTCGCTGGAGCTTTTCCCCCACCTTTGATTTCTTTTCAACTAAATTATTATCGTTTTAGGAATTTAATGATTCCGTCTTTTTCCTAGGACCAATTCGACCTGCAGACATTCCACTGCCTATGCCTGCAATGCAAAGAGGGTAAGCTTTTCGTTCACATCCTATCTTTGTTTTAATAACTTGCGAGTTTTGTAAAATAATTAGACTTTAGATTAAGAAAGCTTCAAAACAAAATGTTGGCAAATAGGAATTTCATTCTTTCTTCGGAATCTTGGTTGAATGAAGCTAAATTGATTGATCAATTGATCAATAAATTGATTGATTGATTCGGTTGAATGAAGCTAAATTTTGACGTGGTTGTTAATAATGCTCATATGGAATAACTCGCGTACTCCGGTTTTTGCAACGGTTTTTTATATCAGTCAGTTTCCAAGTAGCGTCCATTCCATCCACCAAGAATGGTTTTTCAGTCATAATAACTTTTTTATATTACATATAGCCAACATAAAGTAGATCAATATTGGACAATTTTTGGCGTTGGAAGATACAAGGTAATGTGGATTCCACCAAGAATGCTACTTTCAACGCAACAATAGACGTTTTAGCTATTCTGAAAAGAATCAGAATCGAACGCAGGGGCGGATCCAGGAAATATTCTGACTACTGCCAAGGTGAAGTCATTCGAAGTACTAGGGTGTGGCCTTTTGAAAAAAGGTGTGAACCTTAATAACTAGATACAAGGATCTGACAACCTGACTACTGCTTGAGCAGCAGTCGCAGTAGTCTGGATCCGCCCCTGGAACGATAGTTTGCTGCATTTTGTAGGATTTTCGAATTTGTACAATAGTGATAGAAGCTCTAACGGCACTCGACCAAACCTCGCGCATAAAAATGTATGAAAATAGCGCTCGACCCAGGCTCCTTTGTAGAATAGCTAAAAGGTCTTATGTGAAGCTGGCTTGCGAGTTTCTGTGAACACAACGCAAGTAATCATGAAGTTGTTTCGTTCAATATTTACTTATTTTCATTGTTTGTCAGTAACTTTCAAAATAACTGTTTTATATTTTGATTTCCTTCCCAGAATGATGCCTCCTGGTCCACCACCTGGCTTACCCCCTGGATCACATATGCCATTTATTCCCGGTCTTCCTCCCGGTTTAGTTCCACCAGGCCCCCCACCTGGCTCTCCCCCTCACTTTGACGATGATGACATGCATGACCTGGATAGCAGTAGTGATGATGATGATGATGACGATGATCTTTCAAGTCATGGCTCTGAGGATGATGAAAGAGATGAAGCATTAGAAATGACCTTTGATCCTGATCAGGAGGAACATGGGAAAGAGCACAGTCGAAGAGAAGGTATAAATGAAGCTTTGCTTTTCTTCCCTCCCATTAGTAATGGACAAGCACAACATAAGGGTTCCCTAAATGGTTTTTAAGAATTATCTTTCTATTTCATCATAATTGATATCACAACTTTATAGCTACCAACCTCGTACCCAGTGACAATGAAGGTTTTCCGCAACCTCGTACCCAGAGACAATGAAGGTTTTCCGCAACCTCGTACCCAGTGACAATGAAGGTTTTCCGTAAACTTCAACGCCTACATTGACCCTGGATCCTGTTAGGCTATTCTGCTATTTGATTGGCTCTTTTCGAAACAAGAGAAGTTTCTCACCTTTGAAGCCCTGGCGTTCAGTCGAAATAAAGAACATTCGAATGGCTCTGGATACAATGAGTGCTGTTCGAACCATGGAATATATATTTCGAAAATGTCGAATATGGGATTCGAAAAGACCAACTGTCTGCCAAATTATGCTAATTATTCCGATCAACATTGAAAAAATTTGTAAACCGGTCCCAAGGGTATCTGTTGAGGTCTAGCCTCCTATTGAAAACAACAGATACCCTTGGGAACGAGGTTGTATAGCTACTTATCACCCAAGCCCATACAGCCTCTGCGTAGCCACCATGTCTAGCCGATCACGTGTAGAATGAAGACGAGAATGTTTCCAGTTGATGAAGTTTAATTTTGCCTTTTTCTGTTATTGAAAGTAGCACGTTGCAGTTGTCTTCATATGACTTCATCCAAGGTGCAATTGTCAAGTTGAAGAAATCTTTTTCTCATTCCTTCATTTCAAGTAGGCTGAATTAGATTTCGAGCTTCATTATTGCTAATTTAGGCCTAGTATGCATGTATGTATGTATGTATGCATGTATGTTTTAGCCAAAAATTATAATTAGAAAAAATAAGTTTATCAAAACGGAGAAATCTAATTACAGGCATGTGATATTAAGTAAAAAAAGAGTTAAAAACATTTAATCTAAAAATACCCCGGGTTAAAATGGCAGGGATAGCATTAAAAGGTCAATGTGACCTTGTTTCCATAATGGTCCCTCCAAAGGTGTCAATAAAAGAAAAATTTTCATAGAAGAAACGAAAATTCTTGAAGATGTTAAAATATAGCTAATTTGTGCCTTTATGGATTTGAATAATACAATACCGAATCGAGCGTAAGAGAGGGTGTGCGGTGTCAGTAGTACACATATACGTGTACACATGCTGCGGTGTCAGTAGTACACATGCTGCGTCCATGCACTGGCGAAACATCCCTTCTGAACGATGGCAAAGTGAGTAGCTTGATCAAGCATCTGCAAGGTCGCCCATTTTGATTTTGATCTCGCATTACCAAGTTTATTTTATTTTACCTGACGGAAACTGCAAAAGCTGCTCGGCCACTCACCCCATAAAGAAGGTTTTGTTTGAAGAACGTTTTTTAAGTGATTGGATTGCTTATTTGTTTCTTTCCTTTTTCTTAATTCAAGAAAAGCGAAGATCAAAGCACAAAAGATCGGTTCGTTTCGCGGAATCAGATGACACGAAACACTTAGAGGACGAAACTGAAGATCGAGCCAGAAGTGTACAACAGAAATTGCGACAATTAGCTGGACATGATGTTGTAAGTTATCCCGTAAAGACATCTACGCTTAGTATTTTCACTCCGTTAAAATAGATTGACATTCAAGTGTAGTTGGAGGTAAGTGAGAAGAATTTTCGAATAGGAGGAAAATATGAAATGATAGCATCTCAAATTAAATGAATTTTTTGTGTGAAAAGCACATCCAAACTTAGAAGTAGAACGCGTTAACGAAATTCGTTATTGCATGTTAATAAGTATGTCCCCAACAAAATGTCCTTCGAGTTGTTTCCTAATGTTTAGAACAGGGGTGGAGAAAATAGCGGACCACAGTCGCAGAAATTTATCAAAGATGGCAGAGAGAAACTTGAAAAGGTGCGACAAGGAATTGAAAGAGAAAATGAAATGTGAAGTTTGATTCAATCGTTTTATAATTCAGCTTTTACTAGCAAATAGCAATTAATTTTCTCTTCTCTGTCGGTTCAAATAAACGTGCAATCCAGTTATACCGTGTATTCAAATATCTTCTTGAAAGCCTTTTAAAGTAGCATAAACCTCATATGAGTGATGTTTTAACAGCAAGGAACATTGAGATCGAGACAAGAAAACGCTTAGCCAGATGCTACGTTTTGTCGACACTTTTATATGCAAATGAAACCTGGACGCTTAACGCTGATACACGGAAGAAAATAAACAGTTTTGAAATGTGGATGTATAGAAAAATGCTTAAGATCACATACACAAGTCACACTCACTACAAATGAGGAGGTTTTAAAACGTGTCAATGAAAAAAGTTTGTCACTAGAGAAGGACATAAAAATGAGAAAAACGCAATATTTTGGTCATTTGATAAGGAAAGACGAAATGTAAAAACTTTTATTGGAAGGAAGGGTGTGTGCAAAAAGAACAAGGGGACGTCCCCGTAAAACGTGGATGAAGAACATCATGGAATGGACAAAGTTAAACTTTGAGCGATGCATAAGAGGAGCTGAAGACCGTGACTACTGGAGAGGATTAACGACGAATCTTCCAGATGAAGCTGTCACCGAATGATGATGATGAAACCTCATCACTTTTATGAAATCAAAAATTTTTGATGTTTTTCATTTGCTTTATGTAACGTGATACATGTATCTGTTTCATGCATACTCAGCAAACATGTGGAATGGAACAATCGGTGACAAAAACAATAGGTTGTGAGGAAAGTTCGTTCACATTCTCATCTATGCTCCCAGAAAGCGAAACATTTTTTCCAGCCCTGGTTTCGAATTTCTGAGAAATTTTCTGATGCATATTACATATCCTCTGCGAAACTCTTAGTCACTGACAATTTACTTTTTCGAGAAAATTTCAATTTCGCAGTCTTATTTGCGAAAAACCTCAAACCAGAGATTGACCTGCTGTCCTTTATATTGCAGGGAGAAGATGATGATGAATCAGGCCCCTCACAATCGACCAACCCAGGCATGCCATTTTATCCACGCCCACCCATGGGTATACCAGGGAGAGGTATGCCTCCAGGACCCCCTCCAGGCAGACCCCCAGGTAAATGCTATCGTCGTTCATTAATTTATTCGTCTTTGGTCGAATCAATACCATCAAATATCGTTTGGTAGCCTGATATCATGCGAGGCAAATGATAAAGTAGGTTCAACATATATTTTTCTCGAATTTTCCAAAAACTATTTACAGGTCTGTTTGCGTTTCATTTTCCATTTTTTCTATCGAATTATCATATCAGGCTACGTTTTAAGCAACTGAAGCTGTTGTGTTATTTTGATTTAAGTATAAGTCAAAATACTCACATTGCCCTAACTGCCAATCGTTGTATAATTGAGCTGTTCTATTGTGTTAATATTGGCAGTTTCAATATAAAATTACATGTATTTGATTAGTTTTATACGGAGGTCCAATGATTTTAGTTGTTGTCTTCATAAACTTTCCACAATCTCCTGTGATAGCCTTTTCAGTTATTTTTCTGTTATTGTTTGCATTCTTTATGATTTCGTTTCAGGCCCTCCTCCTGGTGTTCCGCCTCCCCGTCTACCACCTGGAATGGTGCCACCGCCAAGACCGTTAATGCCAGGTATCACATTGTTGCAGTTTTTAGCTTTTTCCGTTGATAGCAAATGCATCATTTGTGCTCGTTCAGATAGAATGCTCTTTTCGCTTGAAATAGATTCTTCGTAGTTGAAACAATTGCAATAAACATTTTGAGTTTACTTTTATACTCTCGATATATTGTAGAAATAAAAGTTCTGTGAAATGCTGGCTAGCTAAAAAAGAAAATTAACTGAAGTTGTTGTATCTATTAAACATTAGTGTGTTTAGATTTGCGTCAAAACGGCATTTGAAGTCAATAATTTGCGTTTATTTGCCGAAATTTGATCAGAAATACCACTTTGAAGGTGTTGTGGCGCAGTGGTGTAATCCTCTGAATTTGCAGCCAGAACAGTCAGGCGGACAGGTTTCGATACCCGGTAGAGCCTCGCCACTTGAGCGTCATGACAAGGGGTCGCAGATTCGATTAGCTCTTAGCTACTTCTTTGATCCCAGCGTTTGGTGCTAAAAACCGCAACTTCACCTTCACTTTGAAGATTTGCTTGTGCCTGTGTTTTAGAAATTGCTTACAGTTGCTTCATTATTACTGCAAAATTAGATCATACTAATTCGTCTTTCAGGAATGCCTCCTCCAATGGGACTGCCACCTCGACCTCCTGGTTTCATGCCACCTCCAATGCAATATGGTGCTATGCTTAGTAAACCACCAGAATTGAGTAAACAGTCAGAAGACGGTAAGAAATATTTTGTTGATTGGACATTTTCCGATGGTGTTAGACATTTCGTGCTTCTGTTTTTTTGTCAGTCTGGTACTAGTAGACATTAAGTGAGATTTACGATAACCCAAAATGAATAATGCAACTTGTTACCTGCTTCAACTAGCGGACTGTTTCACTTGAATGCTACTTTCGAACAGAGTTTACGTTCGTTCTAGATGGCCACAGGGTTGTAAAGTAATTCTGTTTGTCCCGTGGTATAGTCATCTAGTTGTTATTCGTTGTTGCATTTTTAGCAGCTATGAAATTAGATTTCATTGCAGGAAATTTTCTGCATATTTTGTAGAAATGACAGTTTTTATCTTTGCAACATCGGTGCTCATGCATCCTACAGAATAAGATTGGTATGAAATGGCTAATTGATCTGTTATTACATCGGAGATTATGCAAGCTCAGTGGCAGTTTTTCAATGTCCCAGCCAATGAATTGTCTACTTGGAGAAATTTACAATGTTACTGTGATTGTCTTACAGGAGAAGGAACAACGATCAGTGCCAAACCACAAATTCGCAACATACGAGCAGAAGTTACGAAACTCGTTCCGACGGCATTGAGAGTTCGACGAGCAGACAAAGGATCAAAACAAAAGAAAGGAACAGCAACAACACTCGGAGGCTCAACAGAACCAAGTTCAGAAGGAGGCCAAGGAAATATGGCAGAGGAACCAACGAAAGATGATGTATATTCGCAGTTTATGAAAGAAATGGAAGGATTTTTGTGAGATGATGGAGAACTGATAAACATGAGGTCAGTCGCAATGCTGAGCTCTTTCGTGGCCTAGTTGAATTGGTTTAACCTGCTTTTTCTCGGAAACGTCATGAACTGGGTGATCGAGAAATCGACAAGCTTGTAATGTGATCACGCAGATTGTTGCTTGTAGATCTNCATTTTTTCCAGCCCTGGTTTCGAATTTCTGAGAAATTTTCTGATGCATATTACATATCCTCTGCGAAACTCTTAGTCACTGACAATTTACTTTTTCGAGAAAATTTCAATTTCGCAGTCTTATTTGCGAAAAACCTCAAACCAGAGATTGACCTGCTGTCCTTTATATTGCAGGGAGAAGATGATGATGAATCAGGCCCCTCACAATCGACCAACCCAGGCATGCCATTTTATCCACGCCCACCCATGGGTATACCAGGGAGAGGTATGCCTCCAGGACCCCCTCCAGGCAGACCCCCAGGTAAATGCTATCGTCGTTCATTAATTTATTCGTCTTTGGTCGAATCAATACCATCAAATATCGTTTGGTAGCCTGATATCATGCGAGGCAAATGATAAAGTAGGTTCAACATATATTTTTCTCGAATTTTCCAAAAACTATTTACAGGTCTGTTTGCGTTTCATTTTCCATTTTTTCTATCGAATTATCATATCAGGCTACGTTTTAAGCAACTGAAGCTGTTGTGTTATTTTGATTTAAGTATAAGTCAAAATACTCACATTGCCCTAACTGCCAATCGTTGTATAATTGAGCTGTTCTATTGTGTTAATATTGGCAGTTTCAATATAAAATTACATGTATTTGATTAGTTTTATACGGAGGTCCAATGATTTTAGTTGTTGTCTTCATAAACTTTCCACAATCTCCTGTGATAGCCTTTTCAGTTATTTTTCTGTTATTGTTTGCATTCTTTATGATTTCGTTTCAGGCCCTCCTCCTGGTGTTCCGCCTCCCCGTCTACCACCTGGAATGGTGCCACCGCCAAGACCGTTAATGCCAGGTATCACATTGTTGCAGTTTTTAGCTTTTTCCGTTGATAGCAAATGCATCATTTGTGCTCGTTCAGATAGAATGCTCTTTTCGCTTGAAATAGATTCTTCGTAGTTGAAACAATTGCAATAAACATTTTGAGTTTACTTTTATACTCTCGATATATTGTAGAAATAAAAGTTCTGTGAAATGCTGGCTAGCTAAAAAAGAAAATTAACTGAAGTTGTTGTATCTATTAAACATTAGTGTGTTTAGATTTGCGTCAAAACGGCATTTGAAGTCAATAATTTGCGTTTATTTGCCGAAATTTGATCAGAAATACCACTTTGAAGGTGTTGTGGCGCAGTGGTGTAATCCTCTGAATTTGCAGCCAGAACAGTCAGGCGGACAGGTTTCGATACCCGGTAGAGCCTCGCCACTTGAGCGTCATGACAAGGGGTCGCAGATTCGATTAGCTCTTAGCTACTTCTTTGATCCCAGCGTTTGGTGCTAAAAACCGCAACTTCACCTTCACTTTGAAGATTTGCTTGTGCCTGTGTTTTAGAAATTGCTTACAGTTGCTTCATTATTACTGCAAAATTAGATCATACTAATTCGTCTTTCAGGAATGCCTCCTCCAATGGGACTGCCACCTCGACCTCCTGGTTTCATGCCACCTCCAATGCAATATGGTGCTATGCTTAGTAAACCACCAGAATTGAGTAAACAGTCAGAAGACGGTAAGAAATATTTTGTTGATTGGA
>REGL01000158.1:183537-198642 GCA_004194395.1 Aurelia aurita complex sp. Pacific
TTCAAATCAATGTCGCACTACATATTTACCATTGCATACTTTTTTGAAGCTTAGTTGCTACAGTATGCATTATAGAAAATAAAGGTATTCAGTGTTGTAGAAAACTGTTTGAAGAATGTATATTTTCTATTTACATTTTTATATTCTACAGGAAGAATGTGGCACTTTGTGCCAAAGGGACAAGTCCCCCAACTAAGAGGTAATATTTGCTACTTAATTTGAGCCATGTGTTTTAATGTTCATATAAAAAAAAATGTCCAGCCTCGCTCCCAGGGTGTTCTGACATAATATGCTGATCATGAAGCCAAATGAACACCCTGGTACACTTCAATCAAATCCGGAAAATGAGTGGAATTAGGAGCCATTATGCAATTGCAGTTTGCTAGGCAATGCTAATTATGCAACATTGATTCCAAGCAACAAACAACATTGTAATTATAGTTAATGCTTAGTGACAAGATTACATAGTTGTTAATCGAATATTTAGGAAGCTTTTGAAAAATATTGCATGTTTGCTATCGTTTTCAAAAAGCCAATCAAATTGCAGAGTGGCCTGTTGTAACCCAGAGTAGAGGTAGAGCAACAAACTCACTCTGGGGACGCAATTAGTAAATGTCATGCTTCTAAAGTTTGAGAACAACATGAAATTCTTTTCAAATTTCTCTTGTATACAAACCATTTTTCTGTGGAACTTTGAAAAGAATGTCTTGCTAGTAATTGGACTCTCTTTATACTCTTATCTATGAAAAGCTCATCCATAACAGCAAAGTCCCACCCCGCCTTTAAGAAACCCATTTTTTAGATTGTTCCCCTTTAATTGCTCTATTGCTTTACCAATGTTCTCACTAAGATTTTAAAAAACTTTATTGTACTGCTTACATTTTTTAAGATTATTTTTTCAAATACTGTTTATTTTACTTCCCACAGAAGATGAAGTGTTAGATATGGATGCCTATTTGAAAGACTTTGAACTTGAAATGGATGTTAAAGAGTACGAAAAGAATTCAAATTAATTCATTAGTTTGTTAGATGTAAACCTGGAGAAGGTAACTATCATTTTTCATTTCATCATTCAACTTGTGTCCATTTGTTTTGTGTATCATTTAAGTGACCTTGCAAAGTGGTTCAATCAACAGTCCTCGTACTGTATTTCCAATGTCTTAATTCTATCCATCAACCACATTGGCTGAGAGCAGTTTTATAAAAGTATCAATACAAAAAAGGAGCAATTTTATGGAAAGAATTTAATTCTACCATCACAGTCAGAGAAGAGATGCAACAATATGGGTAACGGAAACATCATAGATTGACAACAGGAGAGCAAATGAGATATTTTACTGTCAGCCATCC
The DNA here is from genome assembly GCA_004194395.1 of Aurelia aurita complex sp. Pacific. Classification (NCBI taxonomy): domain Eukaryota; kingdom Metazoa; phylum Cnidaria; class Scyphozoa; order Semaeostomeae; family Ulmaridae; genus Aurelia; species Aurelia aurita complex sp. Pacific. The sequence goes on from REGL01000158.1 coordinate 184,888, forward strand.
AACAAATATAGTTTTAACATTTATGAGGGTGGTTGATATAGGGAATTGGAGATATGCTTGAACGTAGGGTGAAAAGCCAAGGTATGGTCACCTTCTTGCATGGACTCCGCAGCCATACTGAATGAGGAATCCCTGGAATTTGTTGCAAAATCTTTAATTTTTTCATTAAATTCATTTCATTTTGAAGATATCTCTTAGCCCCATCCACTTTAGAAACACTCTGCGGTTCCTGCCATCTTGTGGGCACCGCCAGTTATGTTTGAATTGATGATAACTCTATTGTTAGTTTGATTCAATGTGCAGCCTACATTTTTTCTGTTAGGCTTGATAATACAGCCCTGATCGCTTGCAAATGATTCTGTTACTTCCTGGTAATTTTCTTAATCGTGAAAGTGCAGTTGTGGTTTTTAGCACCAAGGGCTGAGATCGCAGAGGTAGAGAAGATCTAATTGAGTCTGCAACCCCACAACACCTTCAAAATCAGACCATGCAGAAGATGAAGAGATGTAGCATTCAAGACCTTCCATGTTACTTTAAGTACTATGATGTCCTAATTACTATTAAAATATTCTAATAACTGTTCTTCAATAAACACACTTCATCATTCAGACAGTTTTTGATTCAGCGTCCACGTGACCTTGCCATCAGTGCTTTGACTGCATGTTCTTTGCGCTCCTCCGCATCTTGTAGTTCTGCTTGAAGCTTGCTGAATTTTGTCCTGTACAGGTCTGCTTCTGCTCTCTGTGGGTGAAAGAGTAAAGAATAACATGAGCTTGCTGTAGACAAACTAGCAGTGTAGTCCTTAAAGTTGATACCTTAACAAACGGTCTATGGCCCAGTTTGTTGGCTCATCCCATCTTCCGAACCATTTGGTGACATCATTTTTCTTGTGAAAGGAACCTCACAATATATTTGGCCATTTCTGAAGTGGAAATATTTTTGTGATTAATTTTCGTTGCTCAGAAGATATTTTGGTATTTTGTTTGAAGATATAATTCAACAAATTTATGATTGAACGACCTTTAATGCTTTCAATTTATTATAAAGTTTCTTTACGGGGAAAAGTTCTTTGACAAAATTTTTCCTGTGGGTTTATTATGATTATTATTAGAACGGGGGTACAACCCAGAAGGGAGGGGGCATTTAACTATTTTTTGGACCCGGTATATGCCGCTGAACAAGGTATCCTTTTAAGCAAATTTTCTCCCGAATTGAAGGGTATCCACTTTCTCAAATGATGCTCTACACCGTTTTCAAATAATTGCTATCATACAGGATTTTGATGGGGAACTTGCATTATTTTTTGTTTTCATGCCAATTTGCTCCCAATCTCGTTATCCCAGTGGCACACCCACACACAGTTATGGTTCCAGTACCCCCCTCCCCTCCTGGGGGAATATATACAGCAGAATGTATCTATCACGAAACTTACTGTTTCTTCATACTGTTGTCTCATTTTGCGTGTTTCATGAAGTTGTTTGTCGCTTAATTCTCTCAGTTCTCTTGTTGTCCTCATGGTCTCAAATAACTCGGTTTCAAGATCCTTCGCTCTTCTTTCTACTTTCTTCAGTCCCTTCTGTGCTTCGACGCATCTTCTGCTCTCTGCGTCCCTGGCTCCTTCGACATCTCTTATCTTGAACAGGAGAGAGAAGATCAAACTTTATTTTGACGATTCTAAAAGCCGTCAAAGCAAAACCTGGAGATCTTTACTCTGAATGTACGTTTAGTTGGCTTTGTTTGCCTGGTTGGCTTTGCTAGCATATTTACATTTATTTTTCTCAGTTGAAATTTTTGTCACTTGAAGATCTGTGATTTCAAATTTCATTTGCTTTCTGTTTGATGGCTGATGTTATCATTGATGCAGAAATTATGTGCCCACTATTTTCATTTACCATACCGATACCTTCGTTGGCCTGTTGGCCCATGGGAAATGCCTTGTCTTAAACCACAGCGGATATAATTTAATTTACAATAAAAGCTGATATATTCCTATGGTGTAGTGCCTGTCAAATCTTGATTCAAACTGACAACCCCGCTTTAGAATTCTGGCTTCTGATACCCCCTGCTTTGATGAAATGTGTATTCCACTAAACCATATAAAGATGTCGTGACAGGGTGTTAAAAAGCTTTCACATATCTCAGATTTGATTCGTTTCCAACTGACAACTCCGCATTTTTACAGCCAAAGAACGGTCTTGCTTTTGATACCCCCTGCTGCAATGAAAATATCTGTTATACTCAGCAATTTAAACATGTCGACACCGGGTGTTAAAAGGTGAATTTAACAGACCTTTCCTTCCAGTTTTCTGATTTCACTTCTGAGTAGTTTGCTGCCAATCTCCTCCAATTCCAGCAAACGCGCCTCCAAATCACTGCATCGCTCCTCCGCATCCTTCTTTCCTTCTTCCAATATCACTGAAACTTTGATGGCCCTTTCAAGTTCTCCATTCAAACGGGTGACCTGTGAACAAGATCAAGTTTCACTTCGTTGTTATGATTGAGAAAGCTTGCTTTCGGCTGATTTCATTTTCACAGTTATTGCTATTGATAGACTGGTGAACGTTACAACAACAACATCAATTCACTTCAATAAGATGAGCGTAAGTTGAGAGTCCTTGTGTAGTGAGGCTAGCCTTCTGCTTGGCACCCGATGCAAACTGTTCTTTCCTTCTCGTTTCCCACAACTGAAGCCATTGGAAGTTGGGGAGGGAGAGCCTTCCAGGAGTCAATTTGTTGGACATCNGATTTCATTTTCACAGTTATTGCTATTGATAGACTGGTGAACGTTACAACAACAACATCAATTCACTTCAATAAGATGAGCGTAAGTTGAGAGTCCTTGTGTAGTGAGGCTAGCCTTCTGCTTGGCACCCGATGCAAACTGTTCTTTCCTTCTCGTTTCCCACAACTGAAGCCATTGGAAGTTGGGGAGGGAGAGCCTTCCAGGAGTCAATTTGTTGGACATTTTGATCTACACGTCTGAGTTCCTGTGAGTCATTCGTCAACTATCAAAATACTTCGTTGAAAAGAATGATGCATCGAACATGAATCTATTATCGTTCGAGGACGAATTATTTAACAATGGTCAATATCTATCCCCCCGGATATCAATTACTTTGACATATAAGATTGAATTAAATCATTTGAGTGAAAACAGCTTACTTGGGGGGACTGAAACAATCTAAATGTAGCCTATTGCATTTGATGTATTCAATCGATGAAAACAATGTTCTTAGACTTGATCACCATCTCTCCGTTCGTTCACTTTAAAGGCAATCATCGGAGATAGATAGCCTATAGATATGATAAAGAAATAGACACGTGCTTGTCTCTTCGTGTAAGCACTGGTGAGCATCTTCGATTTCTATAAGATTAGAAATAACTTTGGCGCGCTCCATTTCCGTTGATTCTCTTTGAGGCTCGTGATCAAATAGAACTTACGTCATTACTGTATCTGTTGATTTTATCCAACCCAGCTTTAATTTGTTCATTCAATTCTTTAATGTCATCTTTCAAGAAGAAGACTTGGTCATCAGCTTCCTTCTTCAATTCTTCCGTTATTCTCAATTGAGTTGTGACCTCCTTCAGTTGATCTGCTAATTCTTGTTTGTTGCGCTCAACCATCTTCAACGTTCTGTCCGCCTGTAGGAAGGTTTAAACACCGTATTACTGGAATTGTTCACAAGCAGTTTAACTGCCAATGTGATTCATATTGGCAGTTAAACTGGCTTTAAAATACCGGGTGAGCTGGCAAAAAATGTTTGGCTGGTTCACAGTCTGTAACTGTCAAACGATATATTAGATTCCTATGAACTGAAAACACTGGTGTAGCTAACATACCAACTTGGGTACGTAAGTTTTGCTTTTCCAAATCAGTCGGATTGTCCTCAAATTACAGGCGATTTTATATGGATCATGCATACTCAAAATGACCATGCAGTGTCTCAAAAGATAGCTAAGCTTTTCAACTAAACTGTGATACAAAGTATTCTTCAATAACTTTTGAATTCAGAGAGCTAGTGAAGTTTCTTTGGGCCACCCATCACTTTTGATAATTACCGTTTCAAGGCGACCATTGACAATGTCAAGTTCAGTCTCGAGCTTATCGGCTTTATCAATTGCATCAACTACTGCTTTCTTTGCAGCCTCAAGAGCAGTCTTCATCTCTGAAATCGTCGCATCTGCGTCCTGTAACAAAAAATGTTCAGTTACTTTGATCTGGATTCAAATGCAGCTCGTTTAGGGCGTGTTGGAATTGTACCAATTCTAAAAACAGTGGACTTCGTAGACTTTTAGTTTGTGTTTGATTGGCTCTGTGCTCCAAAGGCAGAAAAGTTTTTGCAGACTTTAGGGAGATTCTCGCTCTCATTGCTGAGCCATTTTAANTCAATTGCATCAACTGCTGCTTTCTTTGCAGCCTCAAGAGCAGTCTTCATCTCTGAAATCGTCGCATCTGCGTCCTGTAACAAAAAATGTTCAGTTACTTTGATCTGGATTCAAATGCAGCTCGTTTAGGGCGTGTTGGAATTGTACCAATTCTAAAAACAGTGGACTTCGTAGACTTTTAGTTTGTGTTTGATTGGCTCTGTGCTCCAAAGGCAGAAAAGTTTTTGCAGACTTTAGGGAGATTCTCGCTCTCATTGCTGAGCCATTTTAAGTAAATGAAAAATTTGCCAATCAAACACACCCTTAGAATTATATATTCCTCTCAATTTTCGCTGCTACCACCTTGAATAATACCTCCCTTATATATATAGGTTGGACTTGTTGCAAGTTTCTCTTTTGGTTCGTGAAAGAGAGAAGGAAAATACGAGAGGAGGAAAAATAGAAAATAGGGAAAGAAAAGAGAAAGGAAAGAGACTCAGATTACACTAATTTCTTACAAAAGTTCTCGTTTTCTGTTTTTCTTGATTTCTCTTAATTTTTCTCCTTTCGTGCGTTAGGATCATCGTTCTTTGGGACCAAGAGATAGATTTGTAGCAAGTCCTCTTATAGGAATGAGTGGTAAAGCCAGTGATTACTTCTACCCTGTGTAATAAATCAACTGGGTTTACGTAATTATGAAATATCTAACTGATATGATATTGATTCGTCAATGTAAATTTTTGAGGGCGAGAACACAGCATTCCTGATTCTGACTTACCTTGAGCTCTTGCTGGAATTTCTTGATGCCTTTTGTCAGGTCTGTAATGGTCTGAAAGAATGAATAATTGGAAAATTATTATTCCAAAGTTTTCTTGAAAATTATACCAATTTTTGTCCATTAATTTGGAAGCTGCAAAGATTTCCGATGTTTCTGAACTTCACTCTAATTAAGTTTATAAAACGTGGATGAAAATAATTGACTAGAATTACGACGTGATTCCTTATATTCGTTCAACATTTTTAATCCGACATTTTATTTTCTCTCAGTATGAGCGATACCATCCAATTCAAGATGAGCGATGCTGAGACTTATGTAATGAGTATAATAATTGACTTGATCACATACCAGCTTTTGATCATCGATCTGTGCTTCATAATCCGCATTTTGATCTTCCAGAAGTTTCCTCATTTTGATGTTCTCTTGTTTAGCCCTTGTCTCTTTCTCTACTTCTTGTTTCAGTTCAGTTATTTGGAATTCAAAGTTCTTTCTACAAATAAAAGGCAAATTTATCATTAGTTGCTTTCGTCTTTGTGAAGTTCAGCTTCGTTATTCTGGCACGAGGAAGGGAATAAATGTCAATTGAACTCCTGTCTTTCACCGAACTGTAATGTAATTGCTCCCAGCCCCTTCCAAAAAACTATGCTTCCAACCTTAAATTACATATTAAGCGCTTACTTTTCCTATATCTCAGGTCGCAGGATATTGATATGTATTCGTTCCTGCTTTCATGCAGAGGGGAATCATGCTATCCTTACATTTTATCAATATGTTATTACGGGCCTAGCCACGTAGCCAAAGTTACGAGCGCTGCAGAAAGCTGCCGAGGATTGCCTTATAAAGACTCTGGTAAGTGGCTCAATTCAATGGGCGAAGGTTTGCATAAAGGTTCTATGAATTCCCACGCAACATGTAAAATTTGTATGTTTCATTTGACACATCCGTGTGTGGTAGGATTGGTCAAGCTCTACCGAAGAATCAATGTATTGAGAACACAAAAATCTCATTGAGGTTTATTTGAAGGTTATTTGTGGGTATAGAGAGGTTACAGAGGATGGAAGGTCCGATGGAAGCATTTCGGTATAAAGTGTAGCATTCTTAGATATTTGAATTCCTTTGGGTCATAAAAGGTATAGTTTTTACGTGCTATGTCGCGTGCGTCGCAGTGAACAGAGAAAACACCGAGAGTGGTCACTGAAGGAAGGGGTACAGAAATGGGAGGAAAATATGTTACGGAGCAGTGTAAATGGGAGCAACACGTTGAGCATTGTAAATGGGAGCAACACGTTGAGCATTGTAAATGGGAGCAAGATCGTCAACGGAGATGACTTATTAACGATACTACTGGCAAATTTCCCCAATACCTTGCGGATTCGGCTGCATCTTGAGCGTTTTTCAGCTGCCTCTCTGCATCTTGTTTTGTCGCTGTAAGATCTGAAGTCAAGGTGTAGACCTTTTTCTTCTCATCATCCAAATCGTTCTCAACTTGCTGGAAATAAACAAAGAAAAAGATTGTCAAATATGTGGCAGCTCAGGATGATAGAGGCTCCTGTCTCGAACTTCAAAGGGAGCTTGAAATTTGTCGAGAATACGGACAGTTTTCTATGCCAATCTAACAAGGGGAAATTAAAATTTGTTTGAGACTGTGAAAGTTCAACACAACGAAAGTTTGGGACTGCTGACAGTCAAGACAGCTGATACCCACTGTATACAGAGTTGTAGATTTGGAACTAGAAGACAAACGAATATCATGGCTACTGCATTTTTCTTACCAAAGATCAAGCTCTACAACTGCCCAAATTGTACCTGCTTAAATATTGAGCTATCGCCGAAGTAGAAGATGCACGCAATGACAAAAGCTGAACATCAAGGCATTCAAATCATAACCTCGTACGTAAATGCTGGTAATTATTGTGCCAATATGACAAGGAGGCATGGTAAAGAGGCAGTGAGAAAAACATACTTTTGGTAATGAGTTTCATTTTATCTTCAATCATCCATGCATTGGCCACCCATTGGAGGAAGCATTACTTTTCAGGTAGCAATGTCAACAATAAAATTACAAAGAAACTTAAGACTGGCAGTCACAAACAAGTTGCAAAGGAAGGGAAGCTTAATACCTCAATAGCTAAGTTAAGATCTTCATTTTTCATTGTCATTTGTTCCAATTTTCCTTCAGTTTGATTCAGTCGCTTATTTGTGTCTCCAAGTTTCTCTGCGACGTCAGCTACCTTTGCTGCAATAAAATAATCGAAATTATGATCAGTGTGTATTTATAGAAGACTTTGAGATCATCACCAGAATTTAGGGTAAATTTCTATGTTCATTCATTCATTGTCAATTCATTCATTTCCTCTTCCTTTTTCCCTTCTTCAGGAAATTATTCGAAGTTTAATTCTGGTATGAATGATGATTGACAACAGGTAAGCAATGAAAAAGTCCCAAACACGAATCGAACCCATGGCATTAACTGTTTTGTTATTGGTTCACATCTCGCGTGGGTTGCTTTTAAAGATGTTTAATATTTTCGTCGCTTTTTCAATTAAAAAAAATCGACTTGAACGTTGAATGGTGTCATTTTTTCTCCACGCCCTTCATTGTTAATTATCTCATCTATCTTAACGTTTTCTCGATGTGGCTGCATTTCTCCCTTTTTAAGCTTTTAAGGTTCCTTTCCTTCTTCTAAATTTGATTATTTTTACTTTGATTAAAATGAATTTTTTACCTTCAAGTGCTCTCTTTTCAGGCCTCAGTTGATCCACTTCTCTTGTCAAAATCAACACTTCTCCTTCAAGTTTTGGAATCTGTTGGAAAAGATTTTTACATTCAGTTTATCTCCCATAAATATGGTAAGTGCTATTTTAAATTTTAGCCAGATTCCTTTGAAGGAGCACCGTTACGCAGCTGATTGGCTCGTAAAAACAATGGGATCCATTGTTGTACAATGGGACCCATTGTTGTACACTCAGTCGCCATTGTCTTCTGAGGAGCAAGGAAAAATTTTGTGACACGAAAGTTTAGGTTTCTAAGAAGACAAAGCAAAATTTTCACTGCCCTCCGGCAGCCGCTTCAGTGAGAATTTTTCTAAGCTGGAGGGCGGTGAAACTTTTGAATTGAGACAAAACATGAAACATGTTACCCTGGGTACCAGCCTCTCTGTTTTTATGTTAGAGAGTCTGGTACCCAGGGTAGAAACATGTCAGTGTTTTTGAAATAATGGTTTTTCATAAAAAGGTATTACCAAAATTATAACTGCGAAATACTGTTACCTGCATGGATAATTTATTTGCATTGTTCCTTGAAATCTCAAGATCCGATGCCAACTTTTCAGATTTTCCTTTGAATTCGCTCAATTGCTGCTCAGATGCTTTCAGTTTGTCCTTTAAATTAATTACACTATCCTCTGCCTGGGAAAGAGAAGTATAGAGTTAAAACCAGGATCGTTTATGGCTGATCGATCGCCGAATATGATAAAAACTGCCTGGTAAATAATCAACTAGCCAACGAAAACAAAAGTTAAAGTCGGCTTGTTATCAGGCAACATTTCTTCGCTCCAAGCGATTTTTTCGAATATAAACATGGTATAAGCATGCGCAGAATCAAATCTCATGCATCAAATCCAAACTGTGCATGCTTATTCTCTCGATAAATTTTGCTTCGAACGAAAAAATTCATCTTGTGGAAAACTGGCTTGATGTTGAAGGAATGCTGAACCATTTCATAAATTCTTGCAAACGCTTCACAATCGCATTTGCCAATCGGTATCTACTGACCAGTTTTTGCATAATGTTTGTTGTTGAGAAGGCACCAAATTTTTTAAATCTGTCGCAGAAAACCGAGCCAAGTTGTTGCCTTCAAACTTGGTACGGGGCTCCATGAACATATAAAGTTAGCGGGAAAAGAGTTTATGATTAAAGTTTAGTGAAGTAGATGATAGTACTTCTGAAACATATGAAATATTTTTAAATGAGCTTTATCCAAACCTGGCAAAGCAAACGATTACGCAAAATAGATCTTTGGATTTCCAGGAATATTATCAATATCATACCTTTACAGAATTTGAAACGACCGATCGGATTCCGAGTAATTAATAAGTTTCCAAGAGAGGGATATTTCTGAAACCCGGCTTTCGGTGCTCATTAAAGCGTAGAGCAAAGTTTCCTCATTACGATATCATTCAAGATCAACAAATAGTTAGAAGATGTAAAGTACCATTGTGTCCTACACTCACAGAAATAAATTGGTTTTCAGAAGTACTTAAGAGTACCTTTAGTTGTACTCTAGAAACCACCTCCTTTCTGTAAGTGTATGGTTTCTAAAGATACTTACAGAAGCCAAGCTGGTCGAGAGTTCATCAACATCAGCTGTTAAATTAAGTTTCGTTTTTTCCAGGCTGGACACTTTGGTTTCTGCAGCTCGTAGCGATGTCTCTGTCTCATTGAGTTTGTTGGATAACTTGCGTCTAAAAGGTAAGACACATAAATGTACAGGTGCCCCAAAAAACATTTGCCCCATTTGAGCGGCTGCTGTAGGCAAGTTGTAACCTCAATTTGCCGCTTTTTGTACAGGGTAAGTCAGAAAAATCGCACGAATTTGAAAAGACTACAGCTCCATAAATATCAAAGCAACAACATTTGCAATATTTGATTAAATAGCTAACATGCTAGATTATTCTTTGAATTTTCCCTGACTGAAATCTGTCACTTCGTTCAGAAATTACAAGGGATTTTCTCGAGAGAAAGTCGCTTCGAGAATCGTTCTAAAACGTCCCAAAACCATAACCAATTTCCTTGCCGTTTCTACCTAACAGCAAAGACTTGAACACCTTGTGAAGATTTCAAATACAACGCCAGAACTACGAAAACCCTTCTTTCAATATCTTGCTTGGTTTGATGTTTGGTTGATCATTCTCATCACAAGTTCGTATTTCTAAACTAATATAAACACAATACCTGACATCTTCAAGTTCATCTGCCTTCGCTGCCATATCGTTTGTATATCTGGCTTTCCAGTCTCTGGTTTCCTCAGCTGCGTGTTTCAACTTTTCCTGCAATTCTTCCTTTGCTATTCCTTCTTTCTCTAGTTTCTCATCCAACTTTGCTACATCATTCAGTGCATCACACAATTCCCTGTAGTATTCTTGCTTCGTCTAGAACAATAGAATTAAACAATGAAGTACTGTTTTTCGATTTAATTGCGTAAATGCCATTGTTCTAGCAGCAGCTTTTTGCATCACGACAAGGTTCTATTCTCCTAAACCGATGCACTGATCGCAGATTTAGGTAGTTGCAAGTCTATAAGATGACGTTTACCCAGATATAATCAGCAGTTTAGTTATACTTAAAAAGCTTTAACTGTGAACGTCATTGCTTATATTTTACTTTTTACAAATCTGCAATATGTTTTTGGCGGCACTTTACACTAAAACCTGAAAGTGGGCAAAATGTCTTATTTTTGGTAAGATGCTGTTTGTGCCACAAACCAAGATAAATTGTAAATCTTAGATGCGTTTCCATAGGAAGTCTTCTAGAGCTATATGCCGATTACGATGAGTCAATAAGTTAATTATTTAATTTATACTCATGAGCTTTTACTCTGAGTGTCATTTCGTATATTGTTGCATTTTATAATTTGCTGTAGATTTTGGGTGGAATCTTACACGAACATCACCGAGCAGGCATTTCTTGTCTTAAGGCAGTGATATTGATAGCTGTGCTACTGTTTAATGTGAATTGCTTTGCCCATATGCATTTCGATAGCAATTTCTGTTAGTCATCTTCTGTTTCTCTAGCAGCAACACAATGCTTCTTTGAGAGATTGTGGCAGCTTAGTTAAACATGTACCTTTACACATCATTTTTATCTGCACCAACGGCGTAAAAAGGTCAAATTGTGTTAGACTGAACATTAATTTATACCCAATTAACAGTTGCAAGTTTAACCAGCTTAAATCCTAAACCAGGTTATCGAAAGGGGCTTTCTAATTGGTCAATCTAGCAAATCGAATGTATTTGATTGGTAGAAATTTAACTTGGTTTAAACAAAGCTGGTTCAACTGCGTTAATGTGAATATGGTATTGATTGCTACAAAACAAACAAAGAAATATCAGTCATAGACTAATTGGAAAACGATGCAAACCCTGGCTTCTCCTTCCAAATCAATCTTAGCTTTTCTTAATTCATCTTCCAACGATTTTATTGACGATTCCAGTGTTGGGATTCTTTGCTCCAATGTGTCAATTTGGCCTTGAAACTTTACGACGTCCTTTTCGTGCATTTTCTTAAATGCATCCAATTCTGCAGCTTTGTGCTCCAAATCGTTCACCTACAAGAATAACAATGATGAATTTTTTAAATCTTATCCATTTATTGGATCTATGAAACTATGATAATCTGAAATGTCATGATAATACGCTTTCGCACAGTGACAATTTTGCTAGTATATGACGATGAATTTTTACCAGATCAAAATGATATTTTAAAATGCAAAATTTTCTTGAATATGGAGCTTATTTCAGGGATTCTCGTAGGGCAATTCTTGATATGTCGCTTTTTCTGCAAATATAAATTTGCCTGGTAAGGCTTCCAATGCTCACTTTTCAGATTCGTCCTCAAGTAAAATCAAATTAGTCCATTTAGCGTAGATTAATTTATTTTGTTCAGATAAGCTCTGTGACACCTTTGCAGACGTTGACCGAAGTGTGAATTCTTTCAAAATGAATCTAAATATGATAACGTAATAATGTAATGATTGACTGACTTCTTACTTTGAATTTGTATTCCATGACTTGTTCGCTCATCACTTTGTGATCTTTTTCTAGTTGCTCCTGGAAGATGAAGATACATGATCAAATTGAGACTTCTGGTTGTCATGACAACGTAACGGCGTTTTAAAGATTTCAAAATGTGTCCAAGGTAGCTTCATATTCATCTTGAATTTGAAACTTTATTGTTGCTATCAATCTAATGGTACTGATTTCCATCTGTAATCATCAAGAGCCATCAAAATAAAAGGATGATTATTTTTTGATCGACGGTTCTGGAAAAGATGGTGGCGAAGGAGCACTTTACCATCATCATGCAGTGCGTTTGTTCATGTAACCAACAATTGATTCTTGGTTATCAGACGCAATGCATCATGGTTTTGTTCATGCTCCTGCTCATGTTCATTCATCGTGCATCATGTTCTTGGCACATTTTTTTCGGAATCTTTTATTGAGAGGTCATTATAAGTCGTTGAGATTTGAGAGTAGATTTTAAGAAATCCATCTTAATATATTCATACCGAACCAACGATTGAAATCACGCTCTGACGAGGACACGAGTCCGAAAGGCCTCAGTGTGTTAAATCATACTTTGGTATTTTTTGTCCCCCAACCTCTCTACATCAAGTTTCTAGTTATACATTTCACCAAGTTTAAAAAAGATATTCAAGGAGACTTGAAAGAAAAGATGTAATTGCCCTATGATTGTCGGATGCGTTTGGATGTAAGACTAAAATGATAAAAACTTTGTGGATGATACCTTGACTCTTGAAAGAATGTTGTTTTCAGTGGACAGTTCACTGCATTCATCAGCCAAAGCTGTTTTCTCCTTATCCAGCCTGAAATGATAATTTGAATGTAATATGAAATAGTTCTGTTCACATTGACGAGAGGGTAGTTTGTTGTTTACTTGGCGAGTGTTTCTCTGAGGATGGATAAATATGGCCTTTGCATGTTTATTTGTACTGGTTTGCTCTGACTTTTATCGAAGCATTAGTTATGTTTGCCCAAAATCAGCTAATGATATTTTTTATCATTTTTGGCTTTCTATATCAACTAAAATTGATTGTCATGTTAACTTCTGGCTTCAGTGAATTTTCTTTCAACTTTTCCATCTGCTGAAGAGAGCTGAAATCAACTTTCCGCACAATCTGAATTTTCAGCAAGTTATTTCCATCAATTATAGTTGATTAGCCAACAATTCTGGTCCCTGCTTGTGAATAAACAGCACTGTCAGTTCGGAGCCAAAGTAAAGTTATGATGGAGCGAATTATTCTTGTTTAGAAAGTCTCACTTCCTTTTATTCCTTAAGGGCCTCATCAACAAACTGTAAACAAATCTGTAGCCACCATTGTTTTAGGAACGTGTCTATTGTCTTCTACCATTTGTTTGGTAGGTTCACCCAAGCCAAAAACCCAAGCCACCAAAAAGTGACCGTTCAAAGTCCGCTTATATCCGAGCAATCGTAAAAGATGTGACTGTTTGGCTTCTATAAGTATGTATCTTCTGAAGTACAGTAAAAACCCGCACATAAGAACCTTCATCTATTAAGAACCTACAGCCTGAAATAATATATTTTGCCCCCAATAAATAAGAACCATTTCAGGCTGATATCTTAACTAGGTTCTTAAAATGCGTTTCATTCATTCATTGGGAAATAAATGCAACTTTTTTCCAATCAACCTCCTTCATGGACTCCAAAACATTACTTACAAAACTGTGATAGGCAGGGCCTGCAGAGGTAAACTGGCTAAGCTTGGGTTGAAGTGGATAGGGCCAAGAATGTAAATAAATTTGGCTAAGGTTTAGATTCGCATATTTCCCTGTGTTAAGAACCTACACCCTGATT
>REGL01000158.1:205771-216351 GCA_004194395.1 Aurelia aurita complex sp. Pacific
TTCTAGAGCGTTAGGATTTGATGCTTCTAACAATACAACAAATGGACTTCATAAACATGTTTCAAAACAGTTGCGGTAAATTTAAGTATGTTTTGAGGCATTAAAGGTTTTGCATGTTTTAAGGTTTGAAAATGGTATCGCTACTGGGTTCCTACATCAGTCACAAAATAGATATTTCATTAAATTTAGTTGAATGGAACGAAAACGACACTAAAATATCATTGAGTTGGATAGAACGGGAAAGAGACTATTCCAAGAGAGCTAAGTAGAGACGCTAATTGCTAAGAAAATGTGTGATTATGAGTGGAGAAAACGGACGGAATATTATGTGTAATCGTCGTTCGATTTTATCTGAATGTTCCCAGTGGATAACAGAGAATTGCTTTGTGTGGTTTCTGCCAAGAGCGGTGATGTAAAGTTGCTTGTATGCGCCGGCAAGGCAAGCAACATGGCTACGCTTCATTGATGCCCCCTATCTGTTCTATTAAAGGATATTGAATTTTACGATGAGTAGTAGCCCAATACTAGACTGACTAAATAAAGCTCCGTTTGCCGCATTGAATTGAATGATGGTTTTGGTTTTAACTGAGTATGAGAGAAAGTAGAAAAATATGGTTAAAAACATTGAAGGAATACAGGGAATCACGGAACAAAAACAAGGAACAGAAGGAATCACGTTGTCAGTTTAACCTAAGGAATACAGTCCAAGTGACATTGCCATTTATTGATTAATCAACTGCTTCTGAAAATTCAGCCTTCTTACCAATTCAGCCTCCCTTCACTGCAAATCAAACTTATTTGTCGAAAATTACAGTTCACGTAGGATTTAGCGAAAGGCGAATTTTCGTATTGAGAATTCAATAGAAATTGTCCTAAAAGGATGGCGGAGAAGGATTATTCTACCATGATCCTTTGCAACTAATTTGATTACTCATTTGATTGGTAGATTTTCAGAAAGCAAAGGATCTTGATGAAATTACCGCTGACACCAATTTCAAAGCAGTCATCGTCTATTGTCTTTTGCTTAGCCAATCAGATGAGGCAAAACTCTGATGTTGGGATAATGTTTCTTAATTTGTACGGTAGCACAAAAACTGAGATTCAAAAACTTAGGTAATTCATTAGCGACCTCAATTTCTCTACACTGTTTTCATTACACAAACGACGATCAACTTAACATCTACGTGATTTCAAGCGATAATCTATCTTTAATCTTGAATTAAGAACCTTAATCCTGGATGGCATTAGGTCGCTTACGTTTCGCTAAATCATTGAATAAAGACGACCGAAGGGGTGAATTTTCTGTTTTGACATTGATACAAAATGAGCCCAAACTTTGCGATTTCGTTATAGCTGTTATTTCGTGAGAATTTCTGTTTTTTATTTGTGTTATTTTGTGGTTTATTTGCTGGCAATGTGAAACAGTTGCTAGTTTCAAAAGAACCTAACTCACACCTTTAAGCTAGATAATCCAGATTAAGCAATTAGCATAAGATTTTGTTGTTTCATTGTTGTCTATGATTCAATCTTGGATTGACATTTTTCATCGCTCCAACAGCGTCCAACCCTTTGGCAACTTCGAAGAGATGGTTGTTAGGTAGAACATGCCAATGGAGAAAATCGAAGAAGAGTCTGAAGACTCTCCTGGAACGTGGAAAGTATGATGTTTTATCATCTTCATTTCCTATGATTTCATTTATCTTATCTTTAATTTGACACATCATGTTTAGAAATATAGATCACAGAATGACCGCAGCGCGATCCCCACTCTTTGGTAGCAATCTGCACCAGAGAACAACTACCATTTTTGTAATTGTAGCAAGGCAATTAACGAGAACAAGCTAAAAAATTGCTTGGATAAGCTTTGCTCATCTCGTTACTTTTGAAAAAGGGTAAGTGTTTGGAAGTTGCTGTGATTAGTGAATTAACCAAAATGAAATTCACGAAGCTTGGTACATGAATATTATTTGCTCTTAGCTTGTGAGCCGGCTCCCAGATGCTCCCTTCAATGTTAAGGCCAGACTTATCCCTTTAAAATGTTTCCAAGAAGAACTACACAAATCACGTAGTTTTGTTTACTGATCAGCAAGGATGTCAACGATGAAAGTATGTCTCGATAAGATTCCTCAACTACTGACCTTTTCTTGCTTCGTTTCAAGGCACGTTACCGACATCTAGAAGATGAATTCAAGAAGGAAAAAAGATTGAGAGATAAGGTATAACTTTTTTCTGTTGCGGTGTGATATTTCGTTTCCTAAATCTTTCATGTTGATGTCACAGATATACCCCATGCAAGGTTGAAGGCTGAAGAGAAACATGCGAGCAATTAAAACAACCAGGGGGTTAAAGTTAACCCGAGACCAATTACTGAGCTAGCTACAATCTTGGACAAAACTGTTGATTAAAGATACGATTTGCTTTCAGCAGGAATGTCCAAATTCAAGCCCCCTCCAAGTACGATCGTGGAAGACGTTAAACATGTAAATTAATTCATTCAGCTTTGAAATGAGGGCGAGAGGAGAGGAAGGGGGGGGGGGGCGTTTAGAAGTAGAAGACAATAATAGTTTGCATACGGGGAAGGTATCTTATAGCAGAAGATTATAACTATTGTAAATTGCTTCGTAAAGAATTACTACGAAAGAAGACGTATGCTTAGGCCATGTGACTGTTGAGCAATAACATAAACATGCACGCAGTGATAATTGAATATGTAGCAAAAGAGTCTTGGCTCTAGTCTTGATTACGAGTCACTACATTACAGCGTTGATCAGTGGTCATGAGTTAAAATCCGGGTCTAATCATTTTAATTGCTCACATCTTCCTCTTCAGTCACGACTTTCCTTAGTGTTACCATTCCTGGAGATATTCTCGATCATTGATCTTCTTGGTTTCATTAACAAGGCATAGTTTATGTGATGTCATCGAAATGTCATTATTAATATGACAATTTTTGTGACGTCACCTGTTTAATGGTATGATATTACTTTTTTAAATCAGTGGACTAACTCTATTGGCATGCAGCACTCGTTGAGATCAGGGTAAGCCAGAAATTACTTATGGTCGTTGGGAAAAATTTGACTGCAAAAGTTAGTTAGTTGGTTGGATACAGGGTTCTTATGTCATGCAAGCAAGAGCGATATAAAATGCACAGTGCTATTCTTCCAAATCTCCTCTAACTCAGGAGATAACCCCCGAGCAGACTGCCAGACTGCTGCGGAGGAGACATTCAGTTAAGAAAGTGGCTGCAGGATAGTTTGGAGAGGCTAAACAAAAGCCTACAGATATAGGACAACAGGTGATGTGGATGAAGTGAACCTTTATTAACAATAGCCAAGATTCAGGGTTCAAAGGGTTCAAGATTCAGCGCACAAATTGTGATAGTTGATGCAAACAATGACATGCACCTCAAGCAGTATTTCAATTCTTACTTTACTTTACTGGCAAGTTAGAGAAAAGTTCAGTAGTTAGGTTTGAGAGCCTACATTTTAATGTAATTCATCGGATTTGCTGTTTCTGCACCTGCCAAGATGAATAAGATCATTTGGATGGCTTTCATGATTAGGACAATTTTGAGCAAAGTTTTAGCTTACAACATTCTTCCAAACAGGCCTCAAGTCCTTGATCAACGGTCTGATATTTCAACATTGAGATGATGAAAAAGAAAGGAATACCTGAAATAACTCTTCGGAGCCTCTCTGTTAGCAATAAGAGACTTTTATGAACTTGTCAGGGAAAGCTGAAGAGCAGGGAAAGTAAGATTTGACTGAATTTCTCTACAAGGACAAGTATGGGTCTAACTTGGGCCTAATGTACATATTTCGCACAGCCCTTGTTCTTACGTCACACAAGGAACACATTCAACTTTGTATCATGAATTCTTCGGTGAACACTTTGATTGTCAAACTATCTAAATTCTTAATTTCTCCCTCGCAGATTGAAAGATATTGCAATGACAACCACTGCGGGGATCATGGCAGCCATGCACCTGACTCGGTCACGTGGCAGGTATGTAAACATGGTAGCAATCCATAATGGCTGAACCCTGCCATGGTTTTACTTAGAACTGGCAGTATTTTTAGGCAGTTGAAAAGCTTGAAAAACCAGCAAGACTTGTTGATTGTTGATTTGTCAAACCATGTTGTTTGATAATAGTCATATAGTCTCAGCCAATATTTTAAATTTTGATTTGTTCCATTTCTATCGAAAGTAAGTTTTCATTGATTTTAATCCAGCTTTACTATTGATAAGAGACCTTGATGTGTAGAAGATTTTCCCCCTTCACACAGCTTCAGCATAAATCTAAAAGTTCCCAGATGGCTCGAAAAGATGGTTAATAGCCTCCCTCATAAAGAAGCTATGTTTCCAGGAGATAAAAATGCAGGAAATAGGACATTTAGTAAAGATAGTTGCAAATTTGTATCTTCGCCTCATTTCTGGATATTGTAATTCTTTCTGCAGATGTACAGACAACGGGAAACAGAAGTTGCGAAATTACGAACTAAGATTGAGTTGGCCATGAATTCTCATGAAGAAGCTATGTCAATGGCCAAACTTCAATTTACTGAGGAACTTGATCGCCTTCAACGGGAATTATCGACTATCAAGGAACCTAGTGCTACACAGCAAGCGTAAGATTCACTATATCTCACTTGTTTCTTTATTTGTATGTATTTCTTCTGGTCAGTGCTGACTGCTGTAATTTAAACAAGGGACCAACGTGTTGCTAGACACTGCAGGTGTGCTCCAGCGGAGGAGTGCTGCAACTTATACGCTTTGGCGGAGGAAGGATTTCTAAACTTCTGTGGAGGAGATAACGAAAGAAAAGGGAAAGAAAAATGTTCTTTTTTCATTGTTATTTTGAGTATTTCCACAATAGAGTTATGGCTCTTTATCTCTTGTAGAATGTTCATTGAAATCAAGATAGCTAAAATTTCCTAAAGGTGTATGAAAAAAGAGGAGTTAAAAAAATAGCTTTGAAGACATCAGTTTTCAAATAAATGATTCAGCAAGGCTGGACAGAATGTGGAAAGATTATCAAGGATCTAATTTTACCAGATTGTTTTCTTTATTTAAAGGAAACACAATTTTTTGAAAGGAAACTTTCCAAATCCCACTATGTATCATTCATAGTTTAGGAGACATTTCCGTTTGATAGCTGTGTGTATCGTAAGTTCTTTGCATGACATAGCCAGGTTTTATCTTAAAGTAAATCAACGTAGTTAAAAGCAACTTAGCTGGGGGGACTGGGTCAGTCTAAATATAACCTATTGTATTTGATGTTCTCGATCGATGAAAACAATAGAAACGTAAGTGGCGTCTGCCGTTCTTTTGTGCTATGTTTAGATCATGTCGCTATATCTCCGTTCATTTACTTTAACGCTCAAATATATACAATAAAAACCCGCATAAAAGAACCTTTGATCTTTTGTAACAATCTGAAATTATATATTTGCACAGTGGTTCTTACGGAAGGTGCCGAATTGACCAATAATCAGCATGGGGGCTCTTGATCCGCAGTTTTTTATACTGCTTTTTACTGCAGGCAAGATAATTGAACTGATTAGTGTAGTTTGATTTAAGTAGTATTATGTGATTCAGACTTAGTTGTCTAGCACATTTTTCTCTCTTTTTAGTCTTGATTGCGCTAGATTACATCTTGTTAAATACACATCTCAAACTGTACTTGGCTCACCCTTCCTGTAAGTTCAACCCCTTCGTTACATCCTTTTATTTCTATTATTACGTATGCACAACCCCATTTTATACACCTCCCCCCATATACCCTAACTTAGCCCCCCTTTCCTCTCCCTTTCTTTGTAGTCTTAGTTCAAACTATTAGTTATATATATGAATTAACTTTCAGCTCTTTATATTCCACAATGCCGTATTTCCTCCAATAAACGCCTAGTCAAATAAACTGCTCCCACTATCAAACGCCGCCCCTCTCAATGCAAAAATAGCAATAGACAGACGCGTCCTTTGCGTCAACTTAATTAACAGTTAAATTGTTATTTTTGTAAAGAACGCCTCTCTCTATCAAATGCCGCATTAATGTGGAAGGTATTGAATTAACGCACATAGTGTTTATTAGAGGAAATAGGGTATCCATTGTTGCATTCCAGCAGATATTATTTCGAGTTTAAATGGAATGGAAACTCAAGTAAAGGTGAAAGAAGTACTCTCAAGATTCACGCTTTTTTGCTATCAAATCAGTAAGGGCGAATTTTATTAAGGGTGAACTAGGAAAGAAATCTGCTCTTGGTTTATCAACCATTTAATCGAATGTGGTTTAAATGATATCGTTACAACTTCAAATATTTAGTCTCAATTAATTAGTTCCAAAGAAACGACCTCGTGATTTTATGAACTCTTTGGTTGTATACCTTATGCTCAGCTGTATTTATTCTCCTTTCAGACCGAACGAAGAAGCATCTGTCTCGATGATCGAAGCAAATTTTGCAAGTCGAAAACTCGAGATTGAGCTTGAAGAAGTTCACCAGCAAAAGGTAGATTAAGGACTCTTTATCACCATGATTTTACAAATGATTTAGAACCAATAATTTAATCGTATTATTTATGAATTCTATGCAATGCACTTTCATTGCCTGTATAATTGGTTCTTATGAATAGTTCATGTCATTCCAGAATTTGCAATTTTGCCATCGCAAGTGTGACTTTTGATCTGTAACCTTTTCACATGTAGCCTTTTCACATGTAACCTTTTCACCTGCAACCTTTTCACCTTTAACCTATCGTCCATCTGTGACTTTAGATATGTAACCTTTCGCCTGTGTTATGACGTTGATAGCCCTTAATGTTAAGATCTGAAAAGTTTCAGTGGAAGAATTTGCAGAGCACAAATTAACAACAAATTACATAGGCCTTCAATTTTATTGAAATATTGTCCTTGCCTGAAACTAACGCTGCATGCTTGCCAAACGTCAAATTGGCACAAATACCAGTTTGGCACAAATGCTAATTTGACAAAGATGCTGCAAGCATACCAAATGTCAGTTTATTCACAAACGGTAATTTTCTTTAGTATTTTTCATACCTCTTAGTCATTTATGTTCATGTGATATTTCTTGTTCATTGCAGACAAGTCTTGAGTTCGAAATCAAACGACTTCGAGTACGGCTCGGCGAGGAGACCAAGGTAGAATTCATTTCATGAAATTTTATCGCAACGTAGAAATGTTTTGAGATGTTCTTCCTAAGAAGCCTACCACAACAGTTAGGAGTCGATTGCCCGGATCTCTTTTCCTCTACACATTTTTGTTTCCTGCCTGTTGTTTTTTTCAATCCTTTGGAAATGTAGATTTGAGATGTAAATTTTGAGATGTAAAGACAATGTATGTAGAGAGTTATTTTAAAGATGAATCGCATCCCAGAATGTTGTTTTTATCACATATTCATTCACCGAGTTCTGCAGAGAAAAACCTTTCTTAAGTCTGTAAACAGCTAAGAATACATCACATGAGATCTGTTTGGATTATTCTTTCTTAGTTATATTTCTAATGTTTTGACCGTTTTCGTGAAGATACACATTCTTGAGCAATGTGCCGTAGACTTCTTAAAGAGCCTCTGTCACCCAGGATCCTTTGCGGGCACGCTGAAATTTCAGACTGTCTGAAAATCAAATTTGGCTTGAGTGAAATCCATTGATTCACATTGCAGTTGTTGAACTTTTACTTTGCTTGAATTGTTCTATCAGTTACACTACTGCACTGTGGATCATTGTTACCATTACCATTACCATGTTAGCAATAGTTACCATTTAGGCCGAATTTTATTTTCTGACAGTCTGAAATTGTAGCGTGCGCGCAAAGGATCCTGGGTGATAACGGCTCTTTAAAAATTAGAATGACGGCTTTTCAAAAAGCAATGCATTTCGATTTCAGGCCAAGGAGACATTCGAAGAACAATTGAAAGGTGCTATGGATGAGTTAGATGTGATGCATAAAAGATTGGACGAAGAACAAATTGCAAGGAATGAATTGAAAAGGAGTTTGAAAGCCGCTGCGGAGGAACTTGAAGAATGGAAAAGTCAACAATCAAGTGCTGGGTTAGTTTTTCTCATTTTTATTCCTGCCTTTGAATGCGTCTACTCCATGATTAATGAATTGATTTCAAAGAGTTAAGTTTGCTTTGTATTCCAGAAATGTTAATAGATCTTTGCTTTAGAGCAAGGGCTGTCTTAGGGGGGGAGGGGGGGGAGGAGGGTGTTATATTCTATATTCTATTTGATATGGAGGCACTAAGTAAGTAAGTTGTCATTCACCAAATAATGTAAAACTTGCAATTTTTGACAAAGTGAAAATAGACAAAATGTTACAAATTTGGTAAAGCATCTGAATTATAACATAAAAACAAACACCCATAACTAAAATGACAGAGAGAGCATTGAAAGGTTGGGGGGATCTTCTTTCCATGAAAGCCCTTTCTATCGAGTTTTTATGTAAATTTGTTGCAATGATGTATGACTTTTCTGCTTCGAGAGGCGATTTTCGTATGCAGCAAACACCCACATATTAGAACCGAAAAGTTTGCAAGTCAGCCTAGGTTTGCAATACAATGGATTGGTTCTTATAAAGTGTTGGTTTAATTTGGTAATTTCAGCCTGTAGCAATTTAGTCCACTAGGTTCTTATACGCGGGGAGTTTGCTGTATTTGCCTCTTTTCAAGTTCCATCACGTTGTTGTGAGTCAATATTTCGATCTAAAAATTAGTGCTAGATTTTGAGGCAGATCATTATGTAGATTGAATGGTAATTATCACAGCATTGACTAGCCTGAAAATCTTTCGTAGCCCTGAGCGACGTTTGAGCATCAGAATGCAGGAAATTGATGATGCAATTCAAAGAGCTGAAAGTACTTCAATGACTATGGAAAGAGTTAAAGTCCAAGAACAAATGCTGAGAGCAGAAATCAATTTGGATGTCAGTACATCTCCAGAATCGGTATTAGCTTTCTTTTGTTCTTTGTCCATTCATACGATCAAATCATTTATTCATTCATTCATTTATTCATTTATTCATTCGTGTAAGAGTCTTACCCCCACAGAATCTCGTAGAGAAATATCTTACAGGGTTATTGGGGTGCAAATTTGGTCATTCAAGATGCTATTGATTTCTTGTTAAAGTCCATTCCAGTTTGTCACACTCTGATGATAACGTAAGATTGAAAGGCCTCAGTGTGCTGAAAAATCTGTCTGTTTTTGCGTCTGTTTTTCTTCTAGTACCTATTATCTTTTATGAATACAGGGAAGTTTATGTACTTATTGAGCTCCAACTTTTTGCGGGTGATTCCTTGCCTCGATTTCGAAAACAAAACTTGAATCTGTTGTTTTCAAAATCATTAAGTTCATTAAAATATTTGTTCATGTCATTTTCCCTTTTTATGTGACGAAACCTTGAAAGGAGGAATATTCTGCAAAATATCATGTCGCATATTTCTATTTCTCTTACGTGGATTTCTGAAAGGGAATCTTTTAAGAAATTGCAATGATGTCAGTGGTGGAGCCAGGGGAGGGTATAAGTGGGAAAATACCCCCTCCCCACTTCCAAAAACCTAACTATAATTGCAGTTGAATAATGGATCTTATACAAATGTTTGGATGTATCTTTTTACCACCCAGTTGGACAATTTTGGATTTTTACCCCTTCGCTATTCTGTCTGACTCCGCCACTGAATAGCCTGCGTGCAGACTCTACTGATTTCTTTTCATTTCAGAGCGAAAGATGGTTTTTAAGAGAAGTTATGTGCTTATAGCGAAAGAAGAAGGGTAAATCTAAAGCTCTGTCGCTTAGATTATGTTTATTTGATTTAGGAGCTGTTTTGTAATCGTTTCATTTAAGCCCTAAAGACGCGAGAACTACAATGCCTTCTACTCGGCTCCTGAATCAAATTAACATAATCTAAGCGATAGAACTTTAGATTTACCCTTCTTCTTTCACTATAAGCACATAACTTCTCTTAAAAACCATCTTTCGCTTGCACAAGGCGAGAGTTTGCCCTACTAGTTTCGGGAAAACTTTTGCGGCTTTGTTTGTTTTGAATTACTGGTTGAGAGAATTTCCTTTGTCTGCATCCGCTAATCGCTTTGAATTGAGGTGTCGATCAAACGCAACTGTTGCTATTGTATTACAAAATCTGCTCTTGTTGAGAGGTACCTCTCTGAAAAGAAATCAGTAGAGTCTGCACGCAGGCTACCACTGAATGTTATATCAAATATTCCTGAAATAGGGGGTTCTACCAGGCATATACCATTGCGTAGATACCGTAAAGGTATACTGCAACTTCAGTATTCACTAAATACAAATGACTGAAAGAGAATTTCGTAAAATACAATCTTTAATTGTCTTTTATTTCTCAAGGGAAAGAAAGGATTGACAGGATTTGCATTAGAACAAGAGTTACAGGAATTCAAGATCAAATTTGCTGATTCTGAGCAACAACTTCGAGTCTGGAAGAAGAAATATGAAGAATTGAATTACGTCAAAGAAGGTTTGGATGAAGAGGTTGCAATGAAAAAAGACCAGGTTTGTCTTTAAGGTTTAAAAATGATAAGTCTTGTGAAATT